>JAPEVG010000126.1:9404-21828 GCA_029747595.1 Trametes cubensis
ANGCNCAAGCTGTCGCCTSAGCATAATGGATCAACCAACCTCTCCCATTTCGTAATCATCTGCGAGGCGATGTCGTACATGTCCGGGAACATGTCGCGCACCTTCGCCGTGCTGAAGGCAGGCATGAGCAGTCTGTCTGATTACCRGGGTATGTCGGCGTCAATCTACATGAGGAACGGTAGATGCTGTCGAAATATGCTCACGCGCAATGCCCCAGTTCTCTTCGCCCGGGTACGCCTGGATRATTTCGCGGTCAGCATGGCATTCCTTGGTGCATGCGAGTACGCARAAGTCAGACTGACRGTGAAGAGCGCATCGCCCATGCCATTGCGGACTTGCTGCAGAGCGCCGATGACGGTCTTTTGGAAGCGCTTCTCGTTGGAGAGCTCGTTTTGGAGCTCGTATGACGCGACGATGATGCTCTGGCGCGCTGCGAACMAAGTATATCAGAGAACGCTCATGTCANAAGAAAAGASTAGCAWATARMRWCKNCRCWKATMRNGAYTCASTNGATNAGATNTCAACTGATAGATCKSCSMGTACTGGTCTGCGWGSNGSTCGAACGTGCGCTKGGGGATGTCTTTGTCTATCTGGGTGATGTGGCCCAGGAAGGGGAGGGCGGGCGGGGGAGGGGATGGGGGTCGTCATCGTCGTCGGGGGCGAAGGAGAAGTGTGAGTCTATCAAAGACGGGGAGGATGGCAAGTCGTGTGCACGCCCGGAGAGTGTGAAAGGCCTGTCAGAGCAAGCGCGATTAGTCTTAGGCCGGCGGGTGCACTTGTCACTTGTGTGGAGGAATCGAGGCGTCGGAGGCAAAGTTCTGTCGAAGCCGGCCGCAGCGTCTCGCCGGACGGTTATATACAATTCACCCTCCCCCACACATCGTGCACACGCCCCCTTCCCAACAACGACGACCGCGACCACGACAACGTTACGACCGTCTTCTCCGGACATGTCCAGTCCGAGCCCGGGCGAGCACAGGCTGCACAGCTGCAGCATTCATTTCGTCTGAATCCTGCGCTAGGCCATCACTCAGTCATCTCACTGTTGCATCCCGTGCTTCGAACACAGTCCTCGGTCGGCCAGTGTGGACCTGACGATCAGCGCCGTCACGTAGATCAACGTGTACGAGGCGCTGCACGTCGTGCACGAGGCCAAGCGCGTCAAGTCAATGATGAACTCCCCGGATATTGATGGTCGACGACATCGGGCGCGGACGTTGTCCACCACCGACGTCCCTCGATTGACCCACGATGCGGTCATCCCGGTTCCCTGGGTTCATTCAAAACGCTCAAAACCGTCTCGCGAACAGATACATACAGAGAACGCTCACTTTATGAGAGGACGTCCTTGGCATCCTCGGTGTTCACACATTGAAGCATCGTGCATCGATGTTGTTCGGGATCAACAAGAGACTGGAGGAACTGCAGGGTCCACTGAATATGGCTGATCGGGCCCGGACGTACCGGATCCGTGGCTGAACTCGAGCGCGATCCGAATACCAAATTCAAAAACCAAGGGTAGATGGCGAACATGCAGACGACCAGTCTGCCACCTCAAGATTGATCCACAACATCTTCGTGTTACAGCACAGCCCAAAAGCCCGATGAGATAAAGCAAGCAAGGCGGATACGCATCCTCGTAGACGTGAATTATAAAGGGTATCGGTATATCTAGAATAGCACAGACGAACTCTATGGTAAGACACGCGGCGTGACGCCGNATCAGTTTTGCGCGGGTTTCCTCGCAACGACCAAGTACATCGGCGTGAACAGCTGGATAGGGGCGTCCCCGTCAGCTTAAAACAGCTCACACGCGGGAACGCGACTAGACCCACTTTTTCCCGGCCGCTCTTGACGAGCGCATCTGCAGCGATCTTCAAGGTCTCGCCGACCTCCCAGGTACCCTTGGGAACGATGCCGAGCTTCTCGATGAACCAGAGCCCATGGTGCGTGACGAACTTGCCACTGCTGCTCATCCGCCAGACAGTGAAGATGTCCCAGAGCGTCTGAGCCTTGCTGATGTCGCCCTCGAGAGGGTAGTACCATGGGATGGGGTCGGGGCGGTCCGCGAGGTCTTCTTCGTGCTCGATCTGGAAGCCGACGTTGACGATTGCCTCGCGCGCCTTCGCAAGCGGCCGCATCTCCGGAATGCCGTTTCCGATCTCAATGCCGTGTGCGACCTCCTTGTGCTCAGGGATCGAAGGGTCCCACTTGTCCGTCATGCACCATTCGTAGACACCGAACTGCGCAAAAGGACTGGTAAGCACCCATCGGAAGGCCAAAGGAGACCCGACACGTACAACTCCTCCAGGCTTGAGGACCTTCATGATCTCGCCATACACGCCCTCCCACGACGGCGCGTGCACGGTGGCCTCGATCGCATACACCGCGTCGAACGAGTTCTCGCCGAACTTCTCCGCGAGCTTCATGAAGTCGCCGACGGTGTACGTCACCTGGTTCTCGAGCCCCGCCTTCTTCGTCAGCTTGCGCGCGCGGCCGACCTGGAAGTCGTTGTTGTTCAGCCCGACGATCTGCACGTCCGCGAACTGCGCAATCTCCCGTGCGGGCCCGCCGATGCCGCACCCGACGTCGAGCACGCGCATGCCGGGCTTGAGGTTCATCTTGAACGCGAGGTAGTGCTCGTGCCGCGCGAGGGCCTGGTAGAAGCCCTCGCCCTTGTAGTACCGCGAGAAGTGGAAGGACGTGCCCCAGCCGTACTCGTACAGGCCCGTCGCACCGTCGTAGTAGCCTGTGGTTGGGCGAGGCGCGGGTCGACGCGTTCAGCGCCAGCACATCACCTTCGAGGAGAGTTTGCGTGAGACGTACCGTTGATAACGTCCGTGTAGTTGGCAAGACGGTTCTCCGTGTCCTGCTCGTCCTCCTTGCTGATGTCTTTCTGCCAGAAAGCAGTGTAGTTCTCGATGCGGCGACCGACACGGCCGTCGGCGTGCGCGGTAGACTCGGTAGCGACGGGGGCCATTTTGGGAGTAGACTGCGAGCGTGTCGCGCACAAACACGTTAGTTCGATGACAACGCAAACACGGACGAGACGAGCGACTATGTACGCACAGCTAAAGGGGGTTGGAAGGGAAAGGGAAGGAAGGTAGGGAGCGTGGGGATAATGAGCGCGAAAGGTGGGTCGACTTTTATATAGACGCGCACGACGCGAGTCCAGGTCAGGATGCAAAGTGCGTAGACGCCCAAAAGCACCGAACGACATTTGGGTTTTTGTAGCTAGACCAATCAACGCGCGCCGTTTGCATCGCCACTCAATGGCGGAGGCTGCTCCCGCCCGCTGTGCCCGCCCTGTCACCCTTATGCCGTGATTACCACAGTGGTGTGCGCAAGAACATAGATAGTAACGATTAAGAGCAGAGAAGTGGGCCCATGGGATGTTGTTCCTGAAAGGCACGAGCTCGAGCGCAGAGGCATGTGCATGGCTTCCGCAGCGAGTTAGACCGCCAAGTACTAGTGAGTGCCAGGAATTACATTCATGAATTTTACTGAGTTGCGGTCCGGCTAGCTATAGCATCGTGTTTGACTTCTGGTTTGTTGACCTCATGTACAGCGTCTCCGGGTATCTCGTCTTTTGGTACGGGTATTCGAGCGGGCTTCTTTCCAGCCGCGATGTCAGATTTACCGCCCGCACCAGTTTCCTTCCCAACTTTGCGAGTGATCGCCTCGCGTTCGGCCTTCTCCAGCTTCTTCTTGTCCCAATACTCCTGCTCATCCAGACGCAGATCTCCGGGGAAGAACAGCTTGAGCAACGCCAACCCGACGCCTGGCTGCCGTTCTTCAGCCGCCATGAGCGTCGCCATGACTTTGCCCTTCTCGACGACGTCGCGATCCTGGCTGAACGGCTCAAAGTGAAACCCATGTGCGCTCGCCCCACGTTCTGCCCCTGCCGCGACGATGTTCTGAACCATCCCCAAGCCTCCGATCGCCAGTAAGTACCAGGAATCACCCTCGAGCCCCTCTACCGTCACCAGGAGTACGATCCACAGCAAGCTCAACAACGCTGCCATGGCCGCGGTGGAGCTCCTGCGTCCATCGTGCCCCCCCTGCGAGGGCCTCGAGCCGGATTCCGGTCTCGCTCACGACGACCATGACGAACGTGCTCCCGTTCCCGCGCGTCAGGCAAACGACCTCTGGGCCCTTCTGCGGGTTGATCTTGCGCTCCAGGTACTTCTCCTCTCGCCACTGTGGCAGACCGCTCGCGACGAGGGCCAGGAGCGTGCCTCCGACTGTGACGATCAAGACGATCCAGTTCCCATGGAGCGCCCCCGGGATGACCGAGATCGCGAGCTGCGCAAGGATGACGAGCACGCCGCTCCAGTACACCCCAATCGTGCTCTGGTACCCCAGGCTCCCGCTCGTCTTTCGCAGTGCGGTAGAACGCGACGGTGAGCGAGCCGCCCTTCATCCGCCGCTTCTCGTGGTCGCGGAAGAGGCGCCCGAGGACCCAGCTCGCGTTCTGGCGCTGGTAGCCCGTCCGCGCGTTCACGACCTGGATGGGGCAGTCCGGGGGCGGCATGAGCTGCCCGTCGCCGAGGGCGGAGGTGAGGGCGGAGACGGAGTAGGCGAGCCACCCGAAGGAGAACGCGACGGGGGTGAAGTGCCAGTAGGGCGTGAAGGGCCCGCTCCCGGCGAGCTGGGCGACGGCGCGCTGGACGATGTCCCCGCCGATGATCATGAGGATCGATAGGGTGTCGTTAGGGCTGAGCCATGATGCTTTCTCGGCTGCTAAGTAGGGCTGGATGTCGGATGCTGGGCTTGCTGAGCGTGCGACGGCAGCGAGTCGTCGCAGTAGTGAAGGGGGCATGTCTAACGGCGTGCGGTCTGAACTTCCCAGGTTCTCTTGGCCGCGATACTATATAACGATCGATGAGCTCTCAATTGCACAATCTGGTACTTGGGCCATACGCACGGTGTCCACTGCTTTTGTCGGACTTAGACAACAGACAGTTCACCATGGGCTCATGGCGGTGCTGTTCTCGCCAAGAGGCGCTGTCAGTTGTGGTTCTAATAGCGCCCATCTACCATCCGACGGGCCCGGGGTACCACTGGCAGTGGGAGCTCAGCGCTGCCAAGAGCACCGCTGCTCGTCGGCGGCTCTTATTGCGTTGAAGTTGGGCGTGGCAGGCGTACTGTACTCACCAGACGTTAAGCGAAGCGATGTAACCCTAAATTAGGGCGTGGGAAAAGGTTAAGTGGGCGATAAGCCCTTGGGGACAAGGGACACTAGCGATATTGCTTGCTTAGCGCCGGTGCGACCGGGCCTTACTTTGAGCCACCTACTACTCTGGGGCCCCAAAGCACCTCAACATACAGTATAGTGTCTCCTGTTACTTACGTACGAGTTCTAAGGCGGGCATGCCTGCGGGTACACCCAAGGTGTGCGGGCGATTTGGATAATTTCCCAGGAATTCAAACATTTCCATATTTGGATAATAACATTTTTAAGGCAGGCAAGGCGACGAGCAGCTGGGGACAAGGGACAAGCGCCCATATAGGCGAGACGATGAGGTGCCGGGGACAGGGGACATCGCTTAACGTCTGGTGAGTACAGTAGTTACGAGTGTGCCGTGACTATCTTCTACGTTCCCAGCTTGAGACACATGTCCTCCAAAACGGCTATGCTGCACAGCACTTCAAGCTTTGGGGTGCGAGTCACGTCCCGAGTCGAACTTCTGCTAGTGCGTGTTCGTGCCGGCTCAATGCTGCCGTGCAATTCCGCCGTCGAATCCATCGACATTATCACACGATCACCAACTCGGTAGCTGTCTCAAGAGACCACTCTCCGTCCCAACCTAATTCCTGCAGATCATACGCACTCCTCGACTCAAAGTACCCGACCCTCCTAAAAGTCTTCAGAGTCTGATTCCCCTCTTTGAGACTCTTGCTGACGTCGTGCGAGCAGCAGGGAACCAAGAGTATGCCCTTGAACTCATCCCCGTCATCATGGTGATTGAGCACCAACTGAAGCGGAACGGCCCACAGGTCCTTTTTGAAGGTATCGTCATCACTGTCAAGGTATGATAGCACCTGCACTGAGAGCGTGTCAACGAGATCCTCTCTGTGATAGTACTTTGTTCCGAGGCCATTTCTATCATGCACACCTTGAGTGGATTCCGTGCCTAGTAGCACTTCGGATTTTTGACCTTCCCGGCCTCGCTTCAACCTACATCGGCATAGGTGTGCTCGGAGCATGAGCTTGCCACCAGTGACAGGTCCATGAGGAAACGCGTCGTCCTGCGCGGTGGTCGTGCAACGAACTACCGCCACCATAGCCCGTGTACGGGCAGAAAGGTCGGGAAACGGCCCCAGGTCTGCTTGTTCCAGAGATGCCCACGACCACGAAGGCGCCAGGTACCCCGTTGGACGAGTGCTCGTCCGATCCGAAACATACCAGAGAAGATCGTGAAGGAGGAAGTCGTCGCTCCAACATCCAGCCACGTACACCGAACCTATGACAGGGGCGAACATCTCCACGAGGCCAGCACACGCGACGAGCTTGTCGGACCGGTACGAAAGTCTGCGGCTGGAATAGTCTTTCACGATCTTGTGCCATGCTTCGCGGATGCTGATCCATCCGGCTGAGTAACGTGTCATCGGTCGAGCGTGGTGGAATATGGCATCAGGCAAGCGGGGCACGTCGCCCCGAGGATCATGGTCAACTCCGTCTACGTTCTGTGTAGTCGTCTGACACCTCACTTGCACCGTTGAGTCCGTGAAGACCAGGCAGCGAGTGGACAGCATCGTCTCCTGCAGACACCATGCCCGCTCACCGGTGCGGAAGTTGCCTCGGTTGCCCGTCTTGATGTCGCTATGCGCATAATAGTAGAGGTAGAGGCTTCCGCGCTCTGGAAGTTGGCTTGCGGCACCCCTTGGGCAAATGAAAGGGAAAACGAGGTCAGGGTCCAAAGGCGGCCGGTCCTGTAGGAAACCCTCGCTCGCCTTCGCCGCACTCGCGGCGTCGATCGTGAGGTACGCGTGACGGTAGACGTCGCGCATAGAGAGCAACTCGCGATGTTTGTCCTCTGGGGAGTCTTGGATGATGCAGAGGCTATCTGTCCACAGAAAGCCGATCCCAAGCTTGTTTGTGACGTAAACCGCGTCGCGGATGGTCCGAGAGAAGGCCGTGGGATTTATATATTTCATATAGGTCGATAGGTTTTTCTTCGTTGTACGATGGGGCCGATCCTTGCCCCATACGTAGCTGAGTGCCACGTAGACGTAGGGCCTTCCGTTCGTGAGGATGATGCGAGGACGATTAGGATTGCGGCAGTCGATGAGACGGGTAGGTGCGGGGCGCGCATAATCGCTCGAATGGCCCGAGATGTCTTCGTGAGATGTTGAACGAGGGTCTCTTAACAAGCATATAGTGAACATCAGCCTCTGAAAATAACGCGCGTCGTGTACAAGCTGCTTACACGAGAGCTCCGGGGTGTGTGATGGCAATGTGGGCCTTGTCCGGATCTTGCATGGCGTGGAGACTTCGTTCAGAGGCCATCGCCTTGAAGATGAGCCAAGAGTGTAAGCGCCATTGAAGTACGCATCACATCACTGGATTTCGGTACCTTACAGCGCTCATGCTCATGGGCACATTGTTCGATGCATGCTTTTGCCATTTGCAAGGTCCGTTGAGACCCCACATCTATCACGCGAGCCCTTTGAAGAATGTATCTTGCACCAGGATCGTCTGTGCCAGTGTTGCCGTCAGTATGTTCAATGACATTGCCGAAGTCATAGTCCGGTGCATTGGCATACCTGGAGTTGTGGCCACTGTGTAGATCTTACCACTTATTTCGACGTCATCCACAACGACCCGTAGCATCCATTCAGCCTCCTTCCGCCCGATCCTGATGCACAACACCCGGCGAGAGGGCCACCACCTGTCCTCTGACTTCTCCAACAACTCGTTTACGTACCGGAAACGCTCTACAAGGAATAAACACCACTTGCAACCAACAGCGGCACGAAATAAGAGCGCCGCCGGTGAGATGGTGTAAGTGTACCCTCCGGTCCGCTCATACACTCCGGCACGTCCGCGCCGATCCCAGTGTGAGAATATGAGGGGCTCCGCAAGAAGACCTAGTTGGGCCGCAAAGGGGCCCTTCCAGCAAGCAGGGCAAATAGAAGATGGCCGAGGCGGCAGCGTCATGGGTGTAATCTGAGATTGAGTGTAAAGCCTCCAGGAGGGCGTGGACGGAGGGCGAATATTGCAATGCGAGGACTGAAAGTCGCAAAATGAACTGCAAACAGCCTGAGTGTCAGCAGCTTACGCGTTCGGTAGGCTGACGCTGGTGGCTGCGCTAAGTACTGCAATCACATAATCCTAGTTTCACTGTCAGTGTGTGGGATTTGAACTCTCGTTACGCTCTGCTTACTATTAATTCTAGGTAGAACCAGTGGCACACCTGGACGAATCGCAAGACGCCGTGCGTTGCGCTCCTGGGCCCGAGTCCCACAATGTTCATGATGGCTGGAGGAAAGCGCAGGCTAGATGAAGCTTTAAACTTCAGGCCCTGTTCAGCTCTTCATGAACCTGATGAGTTGAGCGTGTATGGCCATTGGCGAAGACAGCGTGAGCGTCGGCGGACAAATTCAAGATCGTCAAGCCGGCTACCGCGATCCGGACCACCATCACCCCGAGTCCGGGGGCGCCGGCCGTGGCCCGTGGGGGCGCCACACACGCATTCCCCGCGCTAAATCAGTCTAAACCTCCGTCCCCCACTTTCGATATCGACTAGSTTNCGTAGACTGCAGCTACCGATCTCGACCAAGAAGTCTGTTCGTGGTGAGTTGCTGAGGAACSCRTGTTSTCATMTCKTGCGCMCTTRTTGAAGATGACGGCWGGTCCCAGMGARAGAWCGGCGTCGAATTCGARCGTATCCGKTNAGNCCGNNTCAATGTTCAGNCAGNNGNACTGACAGYAGTGAGAAAGAAWGCGCGGTCTCAGGCACGATCATGGTTAAACGGCCAGTGGAGCTCGGTGTTCCCCGCGCTACACCTACAAGATCAGTCGGACTCGAACGCAAARTGCAGGTCGCGGTCAAATGATCATGATCTCCGCGCACGTCCTATGCGGGCGTCCGTCCACGAGCAGCTGACTGGAGTCATCCCTTCCATGGAGCGCAATATTTATAGTGGGGGCGACTGACTTCGCTTGCGGCGAGCGAGACGCGTTGCTCGTTGACGTCCTCCTGTCCACCACGTCCGACGCTCCTGCGCNCATGTCTGTCGAGAAGCACTCACCGTCGTTCGACGAGAACCTGAAGACCTCAGGCGCTGACCGCGATGTCGTCGTCGAGTCTGAGCTCGTGTCGCCCTCCGCTGAGGAACGGAGGCTGGTGCGGAAGCTGGATTGGCGCATCATGCCCATCGCTTGCATAATGTACCTCTTTGCTTGTACGTCGCCCCGCTCTTGAAGCCGACGATGCACATTCACGAGCTCATGGATTGGCAGACTTGGACAGATCTAACCTCGGGAACGCGCGGCTGCAAGGTCTCCCGCAAGATACGCTCCACGGAGACCCGACCGGCGTGCTCTTCGACTGGGTCAACTCTGTRTTCTTCATCTCATATGTGAGTCGGAAAGCTGTTGAAACCTCTATCATGACTCGACCCGTTGACGACTCGGACGAATGYGGCAGATCATCTGTCAAGTGCCCGCRACGGTGCTCTCGAAACTATGCCCTCCCCGCATCTGGCTGGGTTGCGCGACCGTGGGTTGGGGTATTTGCTCGGTGCTCATGGTACGTCCCGGTTCCATACTAGTCAATCGTTTCTAGGCTGCCGCTGAGATCCCTCCGCGCAGGCGTCGGCCTTCAACTTCTCTGGGCTCGTCGCAGCACGTCTCGGTCTGGGCGTCTTTGAAGCCGGGTTCGGCCCTGGCATCCCTCTCTACATGTGTACGTCCCCACAATCACCCCCAGGCCGAACCCTCCTAACRCCCTWRCACCACTTSCAGCGTTCTTCTACACCAGGGAAGAACTAGGCATGCGCATGGCCTACTGGTTCGGGTTCGCCGCGGTGGCGGGCGCGTTCGGCGGCCTCATCGCGTTTGGGGTGCAGCACATCCACGCCGCGGTCGCGGACTGGAAGCTGCTGTTCATCATCGAGGGCCTCCCGACGGTCGTCATCGGCCTGCTGTCGATGATGATCCTCCCGAACCGTCCGGAGGAGACGCCGATGTTCGACGAGAAGGAGCGCGAGCTGGCGCTGGAGCGCATGAATCGCGGTATCAAGGCGGACGTTGGCCGSACAGTCAAYAARGGTGWGAASKRTGYTGTTNTGNAAGTTGRKATCRGCCGCTGACGTGSYATGGTGTMCTAGCCCAYATYTATGCGGCGTTCAAGGATTGGAGGGTATGACACRCGCCGYGYCGYCCGTTTGYGGGARCCTCTCTGACRCGGCCCCTTCYCAGATTTACGCAGCYGGCGTCTTGTACTTTGGAGCTAACTGCGCRCTCGCGTCGATCTCTGCGTTCCTGCCCACCATCATCACGACATTTGGATACAGTGCGTCGACCCGAGTCGCTCGAGCTGGGTCTTGCGAGTACTGACGCCGCTCTCCAGCGAACGCGAAGGCGCAGCTGCTCACAGTCCCGCCGTATGCCGTCGCGGCGGTATATCTGTGTCTGAACTCGTACGTCTCAGATCGGCTGCAAAGTCGCGGCCTGTTCGTCGCCTCTGCGAGCGCGGTCGCGGGTATCGGCTACGTGTACGTGCTCATTACCCCCGGGCTTAATGTCGCGAACGAACATCGGGTTCCTGACCCCATCCTCGGACAGCCTCCTCCTTGCGGTGCCCTCCAACAACCACGTCCGCTACTTTGCCACGTTCTGCATCACGAGCGGGACGTACACGACCATCGGAGTGATCATCGCCTGGTGTACGTTCTCGAGATATCTCCACGGATACGACRTCCTGTGCTGAYGAAMACGTGYAGTCGCGCATAACCTYGGCTCGGAGACGAAGAARGCCACYGGGATCCCGATGTACATGGCTATCGGCCAGTGCGGCAGTCTGCTYGGCTCGCACATCTATCCCAAGACCGATGGGCCGCGCTATATGTAAGTCCGCAGTTGAGGCTGAGTTCTCCATSCTAGTGCRAGCAGTAGCTSACGAGCCGCCTGTSTATAGTAARGGMTTCGCTGTTACTTGCGCGCTGCAATTCGTAGCTGCRSTTGCTGCSCTTGTCCTCACGGTGCGTYCAKRSTANTNNNNGNNNNGCCATTCGGGRACGTGYCTGAYGYRATATTCRWCAYTGYAGATCTCATACCGCCTCGACAACAAGTTGAGRGACAGCAAGTWYGGCAAGGCCGAGCGCGAYGCACCTGTGGAYACTTCRGAATGGGCAGACAAGGTGCGTTCCCTCGTTGTGKTTCCTGTCGAGTATATGAGATGCTTATGTGGTATAYGTAGGCACCCATGTTCCGCTATGTACCGTGATNGNNANGNNCTGCGATGTCGAGATGCGCTTTGGGGATRCGATACRCACGCGTTTTYTTACGACGTTTGGAGGAGGRCCTAGGTGTACGATACGATTCGGTCTACTCNNTNNNNGTAGCRATACGCGGTCCAATCGGATGACTTCTTGGAGATTTTGTTCTCGGGGCATCGYTGSTCCAWKTCTTGCCAGTGTACGATGTAGGAACAATGGACGTCTTCAACGATGCTTGCACTGGTCGTAGCCGTTTCCGCTTGTGAACAATTGACGGCTGGCGCGTGGGGGCGGGATATACTTGCGGTCGTTAAGCGAGGAGGCCGTCCAATTCCCATCAGTTAATTGAGTGGTCGGTTACATAAGCAATACCTTGATCACTTTTTCTCTTGCCTTGTCCGACGACGTCCTTCTCAGCGTCCGCGTTGTGCACGGCAGCGACGGTCATCTCGAGGCCTACACCCCACCATCGTCGGCACCCGCGCGGACTACTAGAGCTGCGTCCCCCCCTCTCTCCTCTCTCCTCTCCTCTCCGCTCGTGCTCGCCATGTCGTCCGAATACAACAACAATACGCCCCCGCCGGAGCCSCGGCCGCAGCCGCACCCGTACCTGCACGAGCCGCTGCTGTACATCTCTGGGCTGCCGGCGTTCGTGCGCGACGAGGATCTGGCGGTCGCCTTCCAGACGTGCGCGCCCTTCCGGCCGAACATCCCCCGGGACGGGTCGAACAAGCCGCTGTCGGGGACGATTGAGTTCAAGTACCTCGAGAAAGGTGAGTCTATCGCCTTCARGMTTCTGTCCCGGGCTGGGGTGTCGCSRGTGTGACCGTGCACGGWGTGRGSACGSACGCACGGATGGNNCNCNNNTNCTGTGTGNGTNTTGAACGATGCCTACGTTTGGTCGGGCCATTCYACGGAAGGATACCTGGTCAGAGCGTGGCATCGGTTYCATCGGACTGGCTGCTGTTGCATGAGA
>JAPEVG010000126.1:21836-86990 GCA_029747595.1 Trametes cubensis
TGGAGGATTTCGGGSAGGTGNNCNTGNNNRGCTGTGAAGGGACAGGCAGTCGATCGCTGGGGCAGGGGAGASCATCGGACGCGTTGGCGCGCCCAACACGCGTGACGCTTTCGGCTCCAGTACCCCTATTCCTCATMGTCTCCCAAAAGCAGCGGCATAGAATGTGACAGGGCGTYCGGAGYGTCGAGTGYATCCGTKMRCAAATCCATCCTATNNTNCNTNGNNNNCACNTAGYTGTATGGGATGCAGATGTACGCCACAAGTCCGTCCGTCGGCGYCTTGCTCGTCCTCGCYCTAATGCATGCAGATGGGTTRCGATGTGCTTCCCTCGTTGCCACCTCCAAGGAAATCCGTTCGTAACAGACTGCTGACGCGTACGCTACAGCGGAGAAGGCACTCGCTACAYTGCAAGGCCGCCCAATCCCTAACCTCCCGCAACCCGTCCTACTCACGCTATCTCCATACCCGTCCACCACTCCTCCCACACCGCTTCCGCCCCCGTCCGCGTCGCCACGTCTTGTGAAGCAGCTTCCCCCGGGCTACACGGATTCACAACTTTACGACCTCTTCCGTCCGTTTGGTGCACTTGCATCTGTACGAACCCAAGCACCCTTCGGCAAGGACACAGGCGTCGTCGAGTTCTGGAGGGAAGAGGACGCGCGTGAGGCGGAAGAGGCTATGCACTGTGCGGAGGTCGAGGGCCAGAATATCGTTGTACAAATATACCAGCCGCGTCGTGCCGGAGCCGCTCTGAGCGAGTTCAGCCCSAATGCGCCCTCGTTYGTCCCTACGGGCTCGGTATACCCGTAYCCCGCACAGGTRCGYAYKTCRAGACMTCCACTATRTRTSSCGTCGCTCACAAGAYGAANTTGTAGTACTCGCCCCCTCGGCAGTCRCCTTACCCCTCTCGCCCACTATTCGTCCATGGACCTGGGCAGCAAGTGCAGCTCGCYCCCTTGTCCGGTCCCGGATCGACCAGTCATAGCGGGCTCATCGATCCCTGCAACCTCTTCATCAAAGTTCGTATCAAAYCCRAGTTYACAACAASATCTCAGCTGACMTGTYGACTNAGAACCTAGATGTCTCAATYGACTCTAAYGGGCTGTTTTCGCAYTTCCGCCAGGTAGGTTCCTTMGCRCACANTCCCANNGTNNGGAACYCGGACTAAGCYCRTRTACCCGAAGTTYGGCCAAATTGTCAGGTAAGTGAGCGGAGGTAGGAGGACTTTCTYGCRAKGCAGCTGCTCACCGAATCACAGCGCTCGTGTGATGCGCAACGAACAAGGAGARAGCCGTGGCTTCGGCTTCGTTTCTTACCAGACGCCCGATCAAGGTACTGCAGATTYGTTGTTTTTCGCGATGGTCSGAYTTCGATGTTGATTTTGCYATGTAGCCGCTGCTGCTATGAACGCAATGAACGGCGTCGTGATCGGCACCAAGCAACTTGTGGTTCGTTTGCACGAGCCCAAGCAGCTCCGTCAAGAAAAGCTTGCTCAACGCTTTGGCGGCCACAACGGACACCCTCGCAGCAGCAGTGGAGCTACGAGTCCTACCGCCAGCGAAGCGGGTGAGAGCTATGCGGGGTGGCCTAGCCCCAGCAGCCATCCTGCTGTTCTCGGTTCTCCTACCATGGGCCACCACGAGCGTCCTGATCGTGCCCGCCGTAGCTCAGGCAGCTTCTACCACGTAAGATCTCTGGTTGTATTTATAAGATTGTATACTGACGGAAGCGTCCAGGCTGCTTTGTCGGGCACTCTGAACCTTCCTATGCGCTATGACGACCTCTCGGCACTCTCGCCAGTCGTCCGCAAGGAGGTGCTAACCGGAGAGTTGAGCAGGCGCATCAAGAGCATGGATGTCGTTGCTCAGGACGAACTCGACTCCGTTGTCCAGTCTATCGTCTCGCTGTCCCTGAGCGAAGTCGTGCAGGGTATCCAGGACCCTAACAAGCTCTCCGAACAGATTCAAGCCGCACGGAAGTCGCTGAACCCTTCGAAGTCGTCGAAGTCGCCGTCACCATCGCCTGCGGCATCACAGGATTCTCGTATGTTGGACGCGTCTGCCCCCAATGCGACGGCTTCTGCGCCCGATCACCCTTCCACGCCGTTGTCCATGCCTGCGACGCTCTCGACCCCTCCACGGACCGAGTCCCCATCCGGCTCCGTCGCTGCCCCGCAATCCGAGAGGGACAGGATGTTCGCCGCCGTCGGCAAGCTCGAGTCCGCCCAAGTCGCGGAGCTCACCGAGCTGCTCATGTCGCTGCCCAAGCGCGAACGCGCAATGTGCCTGTTCAACGTCGAGGTGCTGCGCGCCAAGATCGCAGACGCGAAGCTCGTGCTGGAGGTCGAAGAAGAGGAGGAGCAGACCCCCGCCGTCTCGACCGTCCCCGTGCCGCAGACGCCGCAAGCGCGCAAGGTCTCCACCGCGTCCTTCGACTCCCCGCAGACGCCCGACCTCTCGTCGCGCGGCCCGAGCGCGGCTGCCAGTCCCACCCCTGCGACGCCCAGCGCGCCTGCGTCTGCGGCTGCGCCCGCGCAGGTGTACACCATTGCGTCGCTCGCGCGTCTGCCTGCGTCGGAGATCATCAGGCTTGTGAACTCGTCCTCCGTCACGGGCCTGCCGCTCCCGAAGGCGGACCCGATGGTCGTGAAGGCGACGGACGAGTTCATCGACAGCCTGCGCGACAAGCCGGTGAACCAGCAGAAGCAGGCGCTGGGCGACAAACTGTGCGTCCTCGTCCATTTTCCCTCCTGCATTTTATACGATATGATGATGCTGACGGTGCGTTGTGTAGCTGGCGTGTTGTGAAGGCGTTTGGCATCAAGGGAGCTGTGAGTATTCGTTGTAGTTTATTGATGTGGAGACGATTGTTGACGTCCGTCCGTCCGCAGCCCAAGATCACCATCGCGCTCTTGGACCAGGACGACCTCCGTCCCCTCGCCCACCTCATGAACAGCTACCCGTCCGTGCTCAAGGAGAAGGCCCTCCTCGTGCAGGCTGCCCAGCAGAGCAAGTAACGACCAAGCTAAGCTCCCAACGCCCCCAATCTCCTCTCGTCGCCCAAGTCGTATCGCTCTCTTCTCCGCCTAATGTCCGCACCCCTCCCTCGCTGCCCCATTTTCTTGCTGCTGCTCCATTTTCAATTTCGTCCGGCCCGGGTATACCTCCAGGATCACATACCTTGCGCAGGAAGAGCCCGCATTCCGCATTCAAGTCTCCGTCACGTAATCTCCATCTTCACCAATCTCTTTCTTTTTTTCTCTTTCTCTTTCTCTTCCAGAATAGTAGTACCCCAGCCCCCAGCCCCCCCAGTCTCCCGCGGAAGGTCGCATTGGTTCATGGTTCATGGTTCATATACCACGCCCAGTTTTTCCATACAATGATACATACAACGTTCTCTTTGATGCTTGCTCTGTCCCCACATCTAACTCCCCTCATTGTCCGTTNCCTCTCTCTCTCTCTCTCCCCACATTTCTCCTCCGTCTCCGCTGCCCCTCCACCTCCGCCGCCTGCCTATCCGATACCGCGATGTGCATCGTGTTACGACTTTGACGACCGACCGCTACTTGCCCCGGGTCTGTTTCCTCTACGTACCTCTCCCGTACTTACTGATTTCCACTAGCTGTGCCCGCGCGCGCGACTGCGAGAATGAGCAATGCGCATGCTGTTGTTGCCGGGTCTTGGGTCTTGCGTCGGTCCGAGGGCCCTATAGGTTATGACTGAGGAGACTGAGGAGACTGAGGAGAATGTCGTCCGACGTCGTTCGCAGGTGTTCCGATGTTCATGATGTCCTTGGCAGGTTGTGCTCGCTGTGCTTCCGGGAGTGATTCGTGCTTGCGGGTGTGTGGGTTCGAAGACGCGGATACCCTCCAGAGGATCGGCATCCCTACATAGACGTGATTTCCGCTGGATGTGCGCACGCAGTTTGCATGGCGCTGTGTTAAATACACACGCAAGCTCCTCCCTGGACGTATTGCACAAGGCCCTGCTCAGCGTGTCCATTTGGGTTCATCTTTGAACCGGGGCATGTGGATAGCAACACACAACGATGCATTTGGGAAGTTCGAGATATGATACATGAGCGGGGATTTGTTTACATTTGTACAATGGGACGTCGACATGAGAGCACGAAGCGGGTCACTTGTTATACACATGGAAGAAGTCGGCACAACTGGAACGGGGATTGATGCATGAAGGACGGAGCATGGAGGGGATATACAAGAAATNGGGGGGATAATCAGAACGAAGACACACGCCAGAATCACAGCATATTGTTTTTCTCATGAGTACCAACCGCATGCAACACAGAAGAACGTCCAAACGAAACGTTACATATACAAGTACATTCGCGCATGCCACACTCACCGACTCGCAGGACCCGCCTCGCGCCCTCGCACGCCCTCGGGATCTACCCCGGGCGCGGAGGACGAAGCCGTCCCCGAGTCGGCGAGTGCCGCATCCGCACAGGCCTCAAGCCCAATCAAACGAACGAACNAAAAAGCCGCAATCGTACGTCACCAAGAGAGAGTCCCGTTCATCAGCCACATATCCTCCCTCGCGAGGAGTCGCGCGCCAAGTCCGAGCAGCCGGCGCACTGGGATGGCGCCGGGCGCTCGATGGGGGCGCGCAACTCGAGAGGGAATATGACGGCTGCTGTCCGCGAATCCGGGGGACCTGTGTGCCAAACCAGTGTCAGCGCACACGACAAAGGCGTTCGATGCTCCTCGTAGCGCGCGGTCTCTCGTTACTGGAGGATGGTAGGACGGGCTCAGAGGAGATGCATGGTGCGTGTTGCACGTGACCGTATAAACGCGCGCTCTCGTACCGCGTGTCGCGCTTCTGCATGCGATTCGCGAGGGAGGTTGTGCGAGAGGAANGGGGGGAGGGATGGTCGAAGAGGGAGGGACGCACCGGGTATCGCCACTCGCGGCGCTTACTCCTTGTTGCCCTTGCGGCGGGGAGAGCCCTTGTCGGTGTGCTTACTCTGGAAGTGACGAGCGAGGTCGTGCTTCCGGCTGAACGCGTGCTCACACCCTGGCACCTTGCAGGGGAAGCTGCGCTGGTTCTCGTGGACGGACTTGACGTGCACCTTCAGGTTGTGGCTCCTGGCGAACCCTAGCGAAAGGCGGCGGAGAGGGGACCCATGAAGGGCAAGCACGCTTGGTTGAGTGGAGGCCTAGGGAAGAGCGGATACTACTCACGCGAGTTGCACTTGTCACATTCGAACCGAGGCGTCGTATCCTGGCGACGCCGACATTTGGCCGGAGGCGGAGCGTCCTCCGGGTCCTCGCCGTCCTCGGAGTACGTGCCGCCCTTGCAAATTTGGACCAGCGAGTGCTGTTGAGCCTCCTTGGCGGGAGGCTCGATAACCGGAGGGGACTTGAGCCGCGGCGGATCGACAAGTGTGTAGAAGTCGATGTTGAGTGTGAACTGGTGCCCCTTGAAAGGCGACGGGGACCGGCCTGTCGTGGCATTGAAGCTGTCATCGCCGGGGACGGAGACCCAGTCGGACAGAGGCCCTATAGAATCTGAGAGCGTTCCGTCCGAGACAGGAGAGGAGGGCGGGGGGGGAATCAACGCAGAAGAACGGTGGGGAGGGCCATTCTCGATTCGCAAAGACGTCCGTCCAATCGATCGATGACCACGGATCAGACTCCGTCATGGGCGGAGGGGATCCGATGCTACTGTGGGCAGAGACTTGGGAGATACCATCCGTATGTTGTTGGCAAAAACTGTAAGGCAGTGTCAACTCACTGATCCCCTCCGCCGACAGTTCGTCGAGAAGACTGATGGACTCCATCGGCCGGCCGGTGTTGAAGTTGAACGGTACGTCGGGTTCATAAGTATACATCGTGGTAACTCAAAGAAAATGGGAGGGTGAGAGACGGTGGGGATTGATGGGAGCACCGCAAACACCGAACCACGGGGATCTCGAGGTACTTGACTGTCCGTGGGCGCTGCGGTTAGCGCAAACTCAATCACCTGCAGCAATGCTGCAGATGGCGTCTTCTTTCCTTCTCGGACTGCGTCTGTGACCGTGACCATCCTCGAGGGGGCACCTCTCAAGAACGGGGGTGTCTGCGACGTCGGCGTATACCCACGCACCCACAGTTCTGGGGATTCAATGCGGCAGATCCGTCTCCGAATTCTGCGACGAGCTGCTGCAGCTAGATCGCCGCAGACTAGACCATCGCAGGCGCAGTCGCGCTATTGTCATCCCGGCAGATAGCAGTTCAACAGTATTGTATTATGCCGTCGTCGCGAGCTACATTGTGCCACCGAGGACAAGGAGGGCATCGCGTCGATGTCAACCGTTGTGAATGGGGGCAGGACGCATCGCGACGCGGGAACAAGGACGACGGAACGAATCCGATACAAGGAACTGCGACGCGTAAGAAGGCGCTAGAGGAGCCTCGACACGGTTTACTCGGACCGCGTGCCCAACGGTAGCCCAAGGTTGGCAATGCCACAACGCTGCATGGTACAACGTCGCAGATGCTGGCTCCCTTCCCAGATACGTGCCTTCCGAGGCAACGCGGAGCCGAGTCTGCAGTGCACGCGCGCGACGCACGCCCCCCGTCGCAGATGTGGATGCGAATTCGGAGGGCGCGCGCAGGCGCAGGCCTGCAGGGTCAAAGAAGCAGGTGTACGCCGTTTCCTTCTTCGTACTGCGAGCGGGACATTGACTGGTGTTGACGCTTCTTCCCTCTATGGTCTGATCGGGCGAGATGAGAGACCGACTGGCAGTTTCTATTAGGAAACGGCCGGCCTATCTAAGAAACACGCGGTGGACCCTTCGTAGAGTCGGTGAACGTGTCAAACTAAAGCTGTTCAAGCGCCTCTGCGGTCGATAAGACGTAGTGAAACGTACCGGCGCATTTGGGTGGACTGAACCCGAGCACATTTGGTGGCAAGCATGGGGTTGGATTGTGAGATTCCTGTGCAGGCGAAAAAGCGGATGTGGAAGTAACCTCCTCGTCCAGGAGCGACGAAATCTATGCGATATGTCGAGAGGGGACGTGCACTGCAGTTAGGGTGTACTCACCGTGCGGCTAAGTGCCCCAAATACTACACCCCATGTTTGAATCAGGTCGTCCCTGCGCAATGCGGTGGTGCGGGTAAGATTCAAGCTTCTGTTTCGTGTGGCTGTAGTCCCATGAGGCACTTGAGGCATGCAGCCCTGGTTCTCATCGGCGGATTGGTATCCAGCTTGCACTGCATGCCCAGTACAGGGCTATCGAGAAGGAAGGTTGTGGTCAGCTTCCCTCACGGTTGGCTGGGACGGGCCACAACTCAGGCTGAACAGAGCAGCAGTGGCGAACGATCCAAGCGATCAAGCGATTAGGTCGTAAACGAACGGCAACGTGGGCCAGGGGGATGAACGAGCATGCCACTCAGACTGCATATCATGAGGGGAGATTGAAGGTCGAACGCAAGAACCGACCACTGGAATCAATTAGGCCCAATTCAAGTAACACAACCCCCTGGACACCGCATGATGCACCGCCACAAAGACCTTTGGCACTCCTCCTCAGTTGTAAGCGCCTGTGGGCGACTGTATCGTTTTGACTCTTGAGCTCTACCACCGTGTTTGTTGCCACTGCCCTCGTCGATGCTACAAAACCTGCGAACGAAAAAGCAATGATGGAACACTGTCCTGCGACTGCTTGCTTTGCGCTACGCTACGCACCTCCCCCCCCCCCCCCGGGATTTTCTTGGTGACTCCGCACTAGCGATAAACGGCTCACAACTCGAAGTACAAGTGCATTTGCAAGCACTCGGAGTCCCTGAGCTAGTTTCGCTTAGTAGGGCACAGCTTGGTGCTAACGACTCTAGGTTCGCCGTGTAATCCATTAGCCGCCGTCGAAGAGTCCACTATCCAATAGCGCGGTTCGTGGTGTACCACCGACTCTCTTCGGAAGCCTGCCAGTGGGCAACTTCAAGTTGATCGTCAGCTGTCGTCAAGGACAAGTCTCGTCTGGATACAAGCCATGTACTCAGGGCCCACGATAAACCTCGTACAGCCCATCATTGTCCCGGAAGCGGCCCTACGCCATCGTTCAGGTGAGTTATCAATTGCATCCTATCTTTGCAGAGGACTCGCAGTCGTGCACGACCGTCCACAACGTCCCATCGCCTTGGGGTGCACCAGGAGTCACTCAGAGCTGTGTCCGCTGTTTCGCCTCGTACATACGGTGACGTGTGTATACGTGCTCGTGAAAATAATATATGGGCGGACGGTCGCGGCGCGCGCTCCTGTATGGAGTTTTATCGGCTTGCAGTGACGGATTGGTAAGTATAGGTAATCGTGCAGCAATGTGTGCGCCCTCGTGCACATCTCATGGCCACTGCCTACAGGTTCTGGGATGAAGTAGACGAGCTGTATGTGCGAGGGCGATGTCAATGCAGTCATCGATGATCATGGGTCCTCGCAGAGAGACATCACGACAGACTGCATGTCCTGAAGACGATGTTCACACCGACTGCGCGCGCCTCGTTTTCTTCCGCATAAGGCAGACCTATCACCGCGATGTGGTTGATATTGTCGTGCGAAAGCCATGTCGGCTGCCAATGGCTGCAAGAAGCACTGATCGCTGCAGTCAGTACATCCGTCGAGGATATAAACCTGCACGAGGCGATACTACCTCTCTCCTCGGGACTAACATCCTACCACCACCACCTCTGTATGCTCAACAGTATGATCTCCAACAACATCTTCGTTGCTATGCATGATCAAGACAACCCTGCGTCGTTTGGCACGCTGGGCGGTCCGACTCTCTTGACCAACGCGCAGTCCCTGCCCCCTGGCGGTGCGGAGTATTCCGACCCCATATTGAAGGCAACGGGCCCGGCGACGGCGTGTCCTTCCTTCGTCGAATTTGCCTCCTCGCAGGAGGCGTCCGCGATCCTTGAGCTGGCATACGCGCACAAGTATGGCCCTGCGGCGTCCGCGGCGCCCCACGTTGGCCCTAGAGGCTATAACGACATGCAGGGTGTGCTCCAGCCCCCTGACGACGCTATACAGCCATATATGGACGTCGGCCTTCCACCCGGGGCTCAGTATCCTCCTTTCGTCCATCCTGTTCCTATGGCTGGAACGCCGTACCCGCCTCCTATATTTGGTGCAAGTAATGCGCCGGTCGCATTCGACACGAGTGGGTGCAACTTGATCTATGGCGGCACTGGGTTGCTCGCTGAGGGCGTGCCGGTCGCGTTTGACCCCTTCGGTGGTTCGCTACCGCCCCCTCTCCTTCCATACGTCCCTCAGCCCGCGCAGATACCTTTTCACTCGACGTTTTCTGACGCTAGCCATGGCGTGGAGACTGCGTGGGCTCAGCAATCCTTTGGAGCAGGAGGGGACCCTGACGAGACGCCTAACCCACGTCCCGGTGATCCCTATGCGCAACAGCGCAATGATGCATCGCTAGGCTTCATGGACTCCGTCGATCGCCCCCACAACTCTCTCGCCCCCAGTACGCCAGGCAATTGGTCCTGTCAGGCGTCCAACTACCCCGTCATGCCGACTCCGGACCGCTCCGCCTTTTCGGGCTCAGAGTCCTCATCACCCTCCGCCTCGGCATCATCCCCCTCCACCTCGGCACCTTCTCCCTCAGCCTCAGCAACTTCTTTCTCCGCTTCAGCATCTTCCCCCTCCGCCTCCTCTACTTCGGCTGGTACCGACATACTCCCGACCCCGCATCCACCACTTGCTGGACAAAACGGGTACCAAGATATGTCCGACAGGCTGATCTATGAGCATTCCGTGATTATACACAATCAAGAATATGCCGTGCCAACATGGATCGACGACAACAACATAAAGTGGTATTTTTGTTCTCATCCCGGATGCAATGGACGTGCGTTGATCCATGATTCCACTGCGAGTTGTTCTCATCGTGCGCATCCCTGATAGGCATTCGTGAACACCGTCGCAACTTGCTAGGTCATATAAGAGAGCAACATGACCCCGACCGCACGCGCTGGCAGTGCCATCGCTGCGCCAAGTCATTCACCCGCGAGCGTGACCTCAGGAGGCACGTCAAAGAGGATCACAGCACCCATACCCACTGAGGAATCACAGTAACCAGCCGGTAAATGCTTCGCCTCTCCTTCTGGCACACCTTGCTCATTGGTATCCGTCTCACAACGCAGTGAAACCCTCCATTTTGATTCCATCGCCGCAAAACAAGAATTGTCAAAAATAAATCGCTTGACGCGGGTCAACCGATTCATTTTTGGGTATCATTCTTGTCGCGCCTCGACGGTCCCATCATGGAGAAGTACGTAGTGGCGGCGCTTGGAGCGTCGCCCGACTTGATCGACGTCGCGTCTTGGACCCTTGCGTCCTCGAGCGCAATCGCTCAGAGGGTAACACCCGTTGCCCTCTGCGTCCCTGGACCGACCCCCGGACCTCAAGACCGGATCACCCCGCGTTACCCTCTGAGCGACTACGCTCGAGGACGCGAGGGCCCAAGACGCGACATTGATCGAATCGGGCGACGCTCTTAGCGCCGCTATTGCGTCAGAACGGAATCTGCACGCTTCCCATCCTCATCATCGGCTCCGGCTCTACCACTGCCACCAGTATGTCAAACATCCCCCTCCGGAGCGCCATCTGCCACCTTCCTGTATCTTAGCCACCCTGGTCCCGGTGACAATGTCGCTGGTAGCCATTAATATTGCCCCCGCGCCTGAATATCTCCTTCGCTCTTCCACTCCCACCCTGATCGCGCGCTTCCTCTGAAGACCGCGACTTCACTCGCACCCGAACAAATACCCTTTCGCGTCCCCTCCCCCTCCCGTTCTATCCCAATCATTTGTCCTCTGCACGTCGCTATCGTGCGTATGCTTTCGTCAACCTCAACTGTTGTGTTAAACACCTTACTGGCAGGGTGCTCGCGTTCTCAACAACGCAATCCATCGCGTCCCGATCTCCATGCTCCCTACAATTCGTGTACCCGCCGTTCGTGCCCTCACCGTGACTGTACTACCAATTGCCATCGCGCGTGCCCAACCACGCTCGCGAGTCGCTGGCCAGGCGCCTGATCTCGCTCCATTGCATATTTACATGTGCGCCTTCCCTTCTGGCCCTCAACGAGGCTGTACTATATACGTTTGATTGTCCCCGCGTTCTCAACAACGCCTTCAAGTTCCAGACTCCATACCTGCTTATTTTCCCTACCTATGTGTTCCTCCGCGTGTCGCGAAAGCAATGTATTGACTCTGTCGAGCTCCACCTGCGCGAGACCTCAACATGAAGGATTGATTCATACTTCGTACCCAAGTGCGTAAAACAATCTCAGCGAATCCAGATGACGGATTCTATGCCTTGCGGACGCCGGTGCGATCCTCCCACACGTTCGGCCAAGTGCACCTCAGCGCCGTACCCTGACATCTCCGGACTCTGTTCATTGACTAGTCAGCACCGTCGGCATGCGCGCATCGAACAAGCAGCCTGGACCAACAACGCACCTGTAGCATCTGTTCCTGATTCGTCCACTCAGAGCCGCGTCCTATGTCTTTGCACTCGTCCATGGGCTCATCGCGGACCCCGGGCCAATCACTCGCGTACGTCGACGTGCCAAACACCATGCTGATGCTTGGCGTCCTCGCGTGGAACGACCCCGGTGCAGAGCCGGGAAACAGCATCGTCATGGAGAGCGTGCCGGCGCGAAGGTCGGCATGGCACGCGTCGTGTCCTGCGCGCGGATCCGCTGCTTCATGCAGGTCGAGAATGAAGCGCGAGGTCATGATCGCTGTGAGTCTGCGAGGCGAGGGGGAGCGCCGTCAGTTCAGGCATCTTCGCGCGCCGGAAGGATTGGGTACAGACGGTGCGAGACGCACATTGCTATCCAAGTCGACATGGGTTGAATGAGCTGTGTTCAAGTTACCCCAGTGTCTTAGGAATATAAGGCGTATGATGGAGGACCGAATGACGTACTTCGAAAGACTTCACGAGACTTAGCCCAACCAGGTTGGCCAACAAGAGCACTCTGCATGCGCGATGTTGTCGTCAGTAGGGCTGTATCGCACCATACAACATGAACGGCCGAGAGCGAACTCACACGAAGTACAACGTGCCTATGCGGCGACGGAAGACTGAATATGACGATTCTTCACACGGATACGAGATCAATGGGACATACCATCTCTAGCGAGGATATCTGCGACGGTGGACACAAAGCTGATTGCAGCCGCCTCTGTGCGCAATGCGCGAGTCTTCGAGATTGTGATGACGAGCACGATTGTGTCTGTGAGCACTGTGGATGCTCTCGCGCCTATGATCCCTGGACAGCGGCGTGGGACGCGACTCAAATGAGCGTCCTGATGGCCATTCAAGACCAAGTACGTACACCTAGGAGGGCCGAAGACGATCAGCATGTATAGCACGTTATATCGCATAGCACTGCCGTCCCACCTTTTGAACTCTGCTGGTGTGATGGTCGGAGAGAATCCGCAGGCTTGATATGGATAGTCGATGTAATATACTTCAGATTCCACAAACGTGTACTGTCGTTGCCGTTCAAGTTGAGGGGACTCAAGGCACTCCCAAGGGTCGCAGGTGGAATTGACGCTCACCAAGGAAACGAGAGGATTGACTGACCCCAAAAATAAGACCACCGCAAGGATCCGTCGGTTTTGTCCTGACAACGCATAAGCTCGGAGTGCCGAAAATGCTATGATTGCGTTGAGCACGTATAAGCCCACGACATCAGAGATTATTCACCCGTCGCTGACGCGAGAAGAACGATGTTCAGCGCCATTTGACAGTGTACGAGGACTGAGCAGCTGGGTCGAACTATCGTGTTAACGACGAACACAAAGGTTTGAATGCAGCTGGCTCAGACCAACCTCTAGTGGATGGCGGGAGGCAACATAGTCACTATGAGCGACAGAGCAAGTGTTGACAACAGTACTCACTGGATCCGAAATCCCGCTCCATCGTGTCTGCTCCAAAATCACGAAAAGCGTACTGAACAACGCGGGGTAGCGAACACAGTAGAAGATGATGGCGGACGGTGCAAGCTTGAGCTTCCAGATCCTTTGGATCTCGCGCGTGAATGTCAAACAATAGTCGAAGCAGAACAACGCTAGAAGGCATTGCGTCAGACTGTTCGGTCACAGGTACTAGGAACGAAGAGATAGCTTACCTGTCGCTGCGACGAAGAGCTCAAGTGTGTGTGTGCTACACTCTCGCGAGTCAGGTCACAGATGATTACTCGCAGAGGAGACCTACTTACGCCTCGTTGACCACTTCTATGAGCTCGATAGACTCAAGGCTAGAGGATGACATAGCGCTGAGCCCGGAGGTTGCGGGCGAAGGTTAGTAGAGGAGTGCTCAAGAACCTGCTCAGTACTTATCGATTTGCGACGACTCGCTTTTGAGCAGCACAGCAGATGTGAGCGCGATGGGCCGAGATGCGATATCATCGTATAATTCGCAAATGCGCTGTCTGGTGAAAGCCTCGTGCAGAATACAACGAGTAGGCCATGCGGCGCCGCTGGGAATCTGGGGGCGTGTAGACATCGGCACACTGACAGTTCTGATAGGCTGAGGACTTACCAATTCTGAACCGGACTGGAAAGCAGGGGCAACCATATACAGACGGGCTTGGAGGAATGTGCTATATGGGCGCGACCTGGGCGCTGGTTCAGGGTCGCGATCTCTGTGAGCTTGACAGCTTGTCCTACGACCAGCCTGTCCAGAGGGGCGATGCCAATACGTAACTCGTTGAATCTTCGCAAATATAATGCATGCCACATTGAGCGCAACGACCTCACGTGCGGTTACCAGCGTCGCCAGAGTCAGGCCCACGACGACTAGAACATGTGGTCTCCTCGCAGCCTCCACGTCCGGGATTTCGTGTCTCAGGCTAGACTCGAAGTCGGCGACTCGGACTGTACTTCAGAATCAGCAGTCTGCATTTGCAGCACAACAACGGATTGGTGATGAGATCATCGCGAAGCGCACTGTGACACTACGCAGTCGCCGGCGCGAACAAGGCATATCGGGTTGGGCTGTTCAGGGCCCGGGAGGCACTGAAGAAAAGTATACACTTGTTTGGCTGTGTGTATACAGCCGCCCAAGACCAGGGCCAGTGGCTCGTGTCAACGCCGCACGCGCGCACTCTTTCTCTCGCCTATCTCGCGAGTTGATTCGGTGAGTCTAGTCGTATACCACCACCGCGATCCATGGCACCTAATAACAGCAAGAGCATCTGCCATTGGCAGCAGTCAGCGAACGGTTTCCAGTCATCGTCGAACACACAGGCCACTGCGAGATTTGCCACTTACTCTGCAGCATGGTTGTCGGACATATTTTCTATGGCGGCCATTCGAATGCGATCCCATAGTAGTTCGCAAGCTTTTGGCTTGCTCTGGTACGCGCACATCCGGTACATGGCGATGCTGTCGTCCCAAAAGTACGGGTACCATCCTGCTCGCTCCCAGTCGATGATCGAGGTGATCGTGCAAGTCGTCTCGTCGACCAAGATGTTCTCCGTAACCAGATCGCCGTGACTGAATACCGGGGGCCTCGTGGTGTCGATCTCAGAAACTAGCCTTTGAGCCTCGGGGTTGGGTCCGCACGATGTCCATAATGCCTCCGCGAAGTAATCGAGCACGTCCTGCGTGGAGGACGCTACACACGGGTTGCCGCGCCGCATTTATTCGTGGTCGATCGGCAGGTGAAGATAGCTGAAAAATGCTCCGTGGTAGATACCGCCCTTGCCGACCATCCCCCATGTTCCGCAACGACTAAGTGTGCGAAGAGACGAGATGTGATCGCGCAGCTGCGAGGCTATGAGGTCACACGAACGTTCGTCAAGGTGAGGGAGCCCGGAGAAGGTCGATGAGGAGGATCCCAGGAGAGGCTTTGTCCATGACGAGGTAACCGCAGCGATCAGTACCGTTTCGGTGAGGTTCAGAGAAGTAGGCATAGCAATATGGGAGCGGAACGGCAGTGGCGCTGTGGACGAGTCGCATGGCCATGACTTCCGACTTGCGGACACGCGTGCCGAACTTGATGACGATGCCGTCGACCTCTACGACCGATACCTCGCGGGAGCTCTCTACGAGCGCCTTGCCTCCGCTCATGAAGGCCTTCACAGCGCTCAAGTCGGGAAACCGACTGCAGGTTATATCGGATCTGTCGCACATACTCGCATGATCTGCAACGCAGAGGAGGATCGTGAGTTACACATTGATGCCATCCATAGCAGCGGGATATTACCCATAACGTTTGGAGTCGTTGAGCGAGATCGAAGGGGAATGTAGAGGGACGACTGCTGCTGGACAGTGGCAGCAATCGTGTTAGCCCGGCACGGCGACTTGAACTCCAGATCACGGAGACTAAACCTAGGAGAATATACGAGATTGTTTGATGGCTTGTCTTGTACATGTGAATCTGACAAGTCGAACCTTTCGGCGAAACCAGGTCAAGTCGCCTCATCCGGAATGGCGATAATATCTCGCGCAAAGTCGATTGATCAGACCTCGGCGGAAAGCACTGCCGCGTGCGCAGTGACGGGGATGTGTTGTTATTCACGTCATTCTTGACATCAAAATGAGGGCAAACGTACCAACGTGTAGAATCTCACCAGGGCCTGTCACGGCTGCTGTGCCCGTGATGGAATGAATGAAGACGGTCAAGGTAGAGCTGGGGACTCACATAGCGTCCTGAAGCATCACACAGGCGTCTCCAGGGGTGTCCAAAAGACGATCCGACATCGTCCAATTCATTTGCTATGATACAGGGGGTACCACAAGGTATCAAGTGTCCATGTACAGTGCCGATATGATACAATCCAAAGCCGTATGCAGTCTGAAAAGCGACAAGCGACGTGGTGACCTACGACAGCTGCCGAGTCAGTGCATGCAGCAAAAAGTATTTCAAGTCGCACTCACAACAAAAAGCAAGAAAAAAGTCTACCGCCGAGGGCGCTTGACGCCCCCATTGTCGGTGGTCTCCAGCGCCGCGAAGGGTTCCCTCTTAACCCCCTGGCCAGGATGGGCGCCGCCAGCGGGTGGGTGCTGTAGACCCATCCCTTGCGCCGGCCGCCTCTGTTGCTGGGCCGCTGAAACACCTCTGAGCATAGCAGGCAGAACTATGAGAATGTTATCCAAACGAACAACTGAAGACGTACTGCATCACATCCGCGCTGCGTTTCTGCCCGACGACACTACTGCTCGTGTGCACACCACCAGAATGGCTTGACATGTTCGTGTTACGAGCTTGTGCGGGCTGCTGATGAGCCTGTCTCTGGCCTGCGCTATTTGTACTCGACTAGAATGGAGGTACATGGTGGGTTAGCGGCGCTCAAGGCATGGGGAACGGATGGATTTGAAGACTGACCCCCGCAGCAGCGGAGGGGTAGTTGAACCCGCCACCCATCGATGGCGTCCTAGCTCTCCCCCCTTGTACCGCAGACGCAGACGTCCCTTGCCTTGTAGGAGGGGCTGCATGACTGCATCGTGTGTTCGCCGCAGCTGCAGTAGGTACGTTTATTGCTTCCGGACCTTGCTGTTGTTGGCCTCTGCCTCCCACGCTCGGCCCTGTACTAGCACCGCTCGTTGATACATCCATGCTGTCGTCGATGTCAGGTCTTGCGCCCTCTTCGAAGTCGATGGGTCGACCAATGCCCTCATCGAGAGCGTCGAAGTCTAGGCTGGCCAGGAACGCATCATCTTCTGAGGGGAAGTGATACTCATCATCCGGGGCTACATCATTCGACTGAGGTACCACCTGAGGAGGGGATACACGAGACTGCGCTGTGGTTCCCGGACCTGCGGCAAGGGTATGTATGTCTGCAGCACGCGCGAAGCTGACTCGTCTCTCCCCGGCGTCAGGCCCAGCTTCGTGCGTTGCGGTAGAAGATTGTGCTCGTGCCGCTGACTCCGCATCTTCCCTGCGTTGTGCTTCCTGCGCCTCCTGGATCTGCTTCAGCCGTGCGGCGTGCCTGGTGGCGAGGTTTTGCGCCATCCTGTCTCCGCCATCCGTTTGGGCTGGCCTACCGCCCGGTGTATGCACCGGCGTTTGGAGACCAGTCGGCTGAGCTACGGTGGTGGCGGGTGGTGGTGCTTGGCGTTGAACAATAGGCGTGGAAGTGGCGCTGGGTCGTACCGCGAGTCCACCATTCAAACGTACTTCTGACGAAGAGACGCTAAGGGAGATACGAGCGGGAACGTTTGGCGGAGGAGGCATAGCGGCTGCCGGCTCGGATTTTACCGAGGGACCAGCTGCCGTTGGCGAGGTGGACGAGACAGATGTCGATGCGGATGCAGAGACATGGACATTAGGTTTCGTTTCTTCGAATTCTGGTCGACGGTGCAACTGTTCCCGGTCAAACTTAGGCTGTTGAGAGTGAACATCATGCATAGGTTCTCGTCAGTATGCTAGATGTAATTTCACGGGCGAGGCCACATACAGGTGGTACCTTGATCTTGATAACTTCCTGGGTGTATGCCTTGTCGTACAAGCAATTTCCCAACAGGTTGCCGAAGTTCCGGAGTGTGCGTTTCACTGCATCTGTCACAGCTTCCTTCTTACACTGAATCAAGGTTCGAGACAGATCATAACAGTCGCAGATACAACATTCAGTTGAAGGCAGGACGTCTTCGTAAAGATGAACTTGCCTTGTCAAGGGCAGCTCCTTTGCTCTTCGAATTCTCCAATAACCCATAGCCCACGTCTTCGTGAAACACTCCGTCTCTTAGGGTCACACGAACAATGGCGGTGACACCAACGTTGAATCGTCGCGTTTCTTCGCTGTAATCGATGAAGTCCGTTGTGATACTGACCACGTTAGAGCTCCAACCATTGAATCCGAACCTAGGCCTAAGTCACATTCTAGTCTGTTGAAACGCACAGAAGGAGCCTTACACTTCGTTCGCGAGATTGATAATCTTCCATCCTGTATTAAATGTTAGTAGCTTCGTAGGAGATCCGTGTTGTCCGCGACGTACCTTCAGCATAAGTCAACTTGGGACCTCCCCCTGGGCCTGGCCTCTGTGAGATGTACTCCGGGCCTAGTTTCTTGTCGAGTTTTGCTTGTAAAGTCGCAATCTTCTTCGCACTGTCTTCAGACATCTCCGCAAACGAGGCTTCAGAGAGAAATGACGACTGGGTTCCATAGCTTGTATTGAAAGAACCGTGCATGGCTGGTGCGAACGACATGGGGCCGTGTGTGGAGATGTTGAGAGGTTGGCCGAAGGGGCCAGATGGAGGATGCATCGACATGAAGGTGTCCAATATGTGTCCACTGAAGGACCCGGCTGTGTTCATATGCGCATATATCGAGAGCGGTGTGGAGTCAGGTCAAGAGCATGTAGTGGCCGAGTTTAGAAACGCGAGGCAGGATCGGAGAGGACCCCTGACAACCCACCAAAATGCCTGATCCGATTTCTCGAAAATTGCCAATGTCTGTCCGGTAGATCAGGCCTTCGAAACGTGAATTTTGTCCGGATAAGACCAGGCATTTTGAGCTTTTCGCCGCCTATGTCCGGACTTTTTCCTCAGGCCTATATACAAGCGCAATTTGTCCGGATTCCCTAGATCAGGCCTTATCCGGTGCACATTTCTCTTCAATCAACGCGCAAGAGGTCTCATTGCATCAACATACGTCTAAATAGCCTCAATCGTGTCGCTAAACGTCTGCGGCGGCGGAATATACACTGAAGACATCGTCAGTACGTATACTTCGCCTCGCCTCGCTCAGTCAGCGCCCGCCTTCCTTTGCGCCTTCCCCAATGCTGTGATAGCCTGCGTGATTGTGGAGAGTGCCTGTATCAAGGACAGTTGCCAATATATATTTCATACCAGATGAATCGACTGAGGGAGCAATGCACAACACCCCAACTCAGAGAAATGTTGTCGCACGGGGCACTATTCTACCATTACAAGAAACTAATGCGATAGCTCACGCCAGTAAGAACAGACTATGGCTTGTAATGATGGGGTTTCAACGATGTCCAGGAAAAGTAATACGCCTATTTCAGCCCTGATTTGATTCAGAGTATACAGGTATAAGAGGCGATAGAAGGATCTTCAATATCCTCGCATATTAGGCGCTTACAGCGACCGGTATGTCATTTACCGTGATAAGTACCGGTAAGGTTAAAGGGATCAGGCCAGGTCCAATGGTGGACGGATTGTCCGGATATAGGCAGGAGGCTTGTCTGAAAGGTGATCCCAAAATGTCCGGATTAGACCAGGGATCAGGCCTCTGATTTTGCGATTTTTGTCCGGATTAGGCCTCAGGCATTTTGGTGAATTGTCAGGGGTCCTGATCGGAGCCGTGCCCGTTAGCCACACTGAGCGCCCAAACGCGCTGAACGCGATCGCGTCGGTCCCGTGAGAATAATTCGATGCCACGTGCGTCGTCCTCGCACTCGCCTCCGTCTATTTCCAGNTTTTTAAATATTTTGCTGGCCCATGCCCCTCCCTCCTCCTCCTCCTCCTCCTCCCTCTATAATGCATATATGCGCTAGTAAGTCCCGGAAGCGCGATTTGTAATCCACTATATCTGCTTTTTATGATTCACGTCGTGTGGAACAAATCGCAAATCCAGGACCACAGGCAACCCTCAGTAACAAACCGGTAGGCCCACGCTTGGTGCCCTTCAGATGACCTTGTCATCCGCCTACCGGGACTCTGCGGAATGCGCCGACTATGATCTCTCCGGGATATCCGATATTCTTTCCATGAAACGGAGGACGTGTGCCTTCGGGTGCAATGGCAGCGATGAGTTCAATACCCCCGCCGTTACTGCGCAAGCAATCAACGGTGGTGCTGCTATTTGAGCCGTGATATCATCATCGGCGGTGCTGTCAAACGCAATCACATCTGCTGATTACTATGCTAACCTTGTCTGTTCAAGCAGTGTAGCTCATGATAATTGACTGGCAGATGAATATTCCCCACGCTCTCAACCTGGTAGCTCGTACTGTCACATTGTGAGCTGTTCTGCCGGGGTGAGCCGATTACCGATCCCATATATAATCTGCATGAAAGCGGATCTCGCTAGTAAGCACACATCCTACCACCATTTGGCCGCCTGAAACCGCACATTTGCAGAGAAATTGCGATGGCGGATACCGCACCTGGCCTCATTGCGCTCTATCAGCAGGTGTAAGTGAAAGGGTCCAACGGTTCTGAAGCATGCTGATAGACTATCTCTTAGTCACCTCTCGAATACGGTCTATGTTGCAGCAATGGGTGAAGTATTTTATTGCATAGCGACTTCGCGAGCCCCGCATATGCTGACCCCGGAATTCTTCATGCAGTACTATTCTGCTATGATTATTGTCTGACGCTGGAGAGGGAAGTACGGCTTGTATGGAGGCGCCGCTTCTCGGCATCTTCGATACTATACTTCGCATTAAGATACTCTGCCGTGTTCAACACAGTGCTCTTTGTGATAGACTTAGCTCCCTGGAAAAGCATATCGGACTGGGTACGTCATATCCACGACGGGCGTTCTTCCTATCTCCTCTAACAATTCCGCTTTCTACAGAGGTGAAATTTGTGACATATCTCGTTGCGGTACCATCGCTTACAACAATCGCACTGTAGCTGCGGAGTTGTGGTCCATGTTGACATGTTTCTTGACATCGTCGTTCTGATTGGTGCCGCCGGTATGTATATCTGCTCCTGACACACCGCTCGTGTAGCCAACCTTCAACATGGGCTGTCTTAGTCTTCTCCGCACTGCGAGTATTTGCCCTATGGGATCGTAATCCATGGATCTTTATCGGCGTTCTGTTTCTCGGCATAACGAACCCTGCAATATCCCTTGTGAGCGTACACTTCATGTGACAAGTGATCTTACCAAGCGTTTCTGCAGTATACATTCACCCAAATGCAAATTGGTGCATCGCCCTTGCCTGCGCCCTTCTGCGGGTTTGACCCTGCGATTACGGCCAGTGTATATGAAAAGTACGCCTCCTCGTGGCAATTAGTCCAATGAGTACAGCTAAGGAATCGCCGTACAGCTGTGAGCGCAATTTGGTCCTCGGATAGGCTTGATCATCGTTCAATAGTGATGTCTCCGAACGCTCAGGGATGGTGGGCGCACGCCTTTCATCAGTTCTTGCTGACGTGCTTGTCTTGATCGTGACATGGACGCGAACATGGCCTGTCCGAGTCGAGGCGGCGCGATTTAACATTACAGCTCACATCACAGCGATCTTCATGAGAGACGGTATGTCATAATCGTGACGTTGTTCGACACAGTCTGACCATCCCCGCAATTGCTAGGTGCACTTTATTTCTTGTAAGCTCGATGCTTAATTCGGCCGTGCGACGAAACTCATGATTGGGTGGCACAGTGTCTTACTCATTGTGAACGTTATCGGCTTGGGATTGGCTAGAAGGCTTGAGGTATGGGCAAGTGTTCTAGGTGGCATTCAGCTAACGAGCGATCCCTCGTACAGCTCATCGAGCCTGTGTCTACCTGGATCGCGCTGTAAGAGTCTATAATCATGCCACGTTCTTTGCTGACTGACACTTGGCGCGTGATGTGCAGGGTGACCACCATCTTTACAACGCGTTTCATCCTCGACCTCCACGAAGTCGCGGATACGCTTGCTCGCGAAGATTTGACGCAGGCATCGGACTCAGAGCCTGGATCGCTTCTGTCTATGGCGTTTCGTACCCATCCTAACGGACTTCCGTGCGACCTTTCGCGTACTCGAGGTCCATTGCGTTCAGTCTACGGTGTGTTGACACATGTAGCCACCGTGGACGACTGGGACGAGTCGCAATACGGTATTGAAGATCACAGCGTGGCCGCCGCCGCCGAACACCCTCAACCGAACCAACTATCACCTTGAAGGAGACCTCGGAAATCTACTCTAGAGATGAATCGTGTATGGCGGCTGCGGCGGGTCCTTCGCGTCGGTTCGTGGTCCGTTGTGTCGTGAAGCGTTTTGAGTCAGCCATGGGGCACTACTTGTTGTATAGGCTGCGGTGCATAGCGACGTTCATAACTCATACTTCTGCACCCAACGCAGTCATCAAGATGCGGGAAATGGAGCAGGACGGATAGCCGATACGTGTGGGGCGCAATCACACCGGTCCTGCGGGGTCAACTAGAGCGCACATGCTCTGAGCGCTCCGGTGTTCTGTCCAACATTTCATCCCGGGCCCATGATGCTCTCGGTGTGCCGGGTGCGTTACGATACTGCGGTGCCCTCTTGAACTGCCCCCCACTTAGCCCAGCCCGAAGTTCACCCAATGTACAGGACTTTTGCCTGAAAGAATGGGGCGACAACAACATGCGGAGGGTATCATGCTCGCGAGAAGCTTACCTGTGAACAAGGACAGCCGCATCAGAACCTGGTGCGGTAGGTATGAGTAATGATGTGAGTATCGAAGCTGTCCTCAAGTGACGAAGAGGCCATCGCCGAGCGCATCAATCAAATTCAGCGACTTTGTACTAAGTTTATAGTAGGGGGTCGGAGCGCTTTCATACATATAGTTGCCACTCTGATACTTACCGTTTGCAGATATGCTTCAAAATTCGTATCGGCTTGCCCAAATGAACACACCTGGGAGTACGACGGCGGGCACCTCAGCCACACGAATCCGAGTGCTCGCATTCCGTTCGCAAGCTCTGAGGACCATCGAGCTTCGTTCATCAGTGCCTATGCGACCATGGCAGTTCTAATCATAGTTAAAAGCCCTCCCGTTGATTTGTCCATCACCAAAACAGCCCACAGAAGAAATCGAAGCCACACCGTAGGCCCTCACATGCTACCCAGCGGTATGCATCAGTTATTAGTCAGATGGCTCCCGACGCATAGATATCCCTCATGATTGCGCATCTTGGGTAAGACACCGGTCTCTGCAGCTTCTCGCACACCTCGGAGGACCTGACTGCGTTCGCTCGGGATGGCAGATGCTGCGTCAGACCTTATCACCATCTACCAGGAGACGTGAGTCGACAATAGTATCTTCAATTCTGGTACGCACTGACGCTTGAGCTCGCAGTAACATCGTAACTGTGAACTACATCGCGGCAACAGGTGCGTCATCAGAGCGTACATTCGCATGACCATGCAAGCTAACAACATCGATATTCGTTGCACAGCGTTGTTCTGCTATGATTACTGTCTAACGTTAGGCAGGGAAGCACGGCTTGTATGGAGGCGCGGCTTCTCAACATCTGCCGTTCTATTCTACGGTGTGCGATACCCCGCCCTGTTCAGCACGATCTTCGTAGTCATGGATTTGACGAACTGGAAGGGCATGTCCGATTGGGTGCGTCTTGTCTCACGATTTCTTTCTTTCCCATCTTTCTTGACGACTGCTTAGAGGTAAGCATTGCTGCTTGAAATCGCCGGGAATACCGAGGCCGATAATGTGGCGCAGCTGCGGGATCCTGATCCATCTCGACATGGCCCTCAACGTCATCCTCCTTACCTCTGCTGCCGGTCGGTGCATCCTTGACTTGCCTGAGGAACGTGACAATTGAAGTTCACTCAGTCTTCTCTGCGTTGCGAGTGTTCGCTCTGTGGGATCGCAATCCATGGATCCTCGCTTGCGTCTTAGTCCTTGGCATGGTCAACCCTGCCATCTCTATCGTAAGCAGTGTTTGTTCAAAGGAATGTTGAAGCTGATCATTCTCTGTAGTATACTTTCACCCAGATGCAGCCCGTCGCCTACACGTTTCCTACACCATCTTGTGGATTTAACTCTGCAATTCCGAACAATATATATGAGAAGTACGTCAGCCCCCGGACACGTCATAGAATACTCACTGATTGAACGCTCATGTACTAGTTGTGAGTACAATGAATCGTTTTCCAACATGCCGGAGACTCGATGGGTTTGAACGTATACTCTACGTTAGGGATGGTCGGCGCTCGTCTCTCGTCTGTCCTCGCCGATGTGCTTGTCCTGATCGTGACTTGGACGCGAACATGGCCAATGAGGGTCGAGGCCGCGCGAATCAACTTCACAGCGAAGTTCGCGGCCATCTTAATGAGAGACGGTACGTCGTGATAGGCTGCAGCTGTTGTAGCTGCCTTCATTGTGTGACCGCTGACCTATCGTCACCAGGTACCCTGTACTTCATGTACGTCCTCTACTCCGTCTGTTTTAGTACGAACTTAGGCTCAATCACGGACTGTACAGCGTTCTACTCGTTGCGAACGTGATTGGATTAGGACTGGCCAGAAGGATTGAGGTACGTTGTCGTTGCCTAGAGCCGCATCTATCTGATGCTCAATCCTCGACACAGCTCGTCGAGCCCATGTCCACCTGGATTGCATTGTAAGCTCCGTTCGAAAACGTCACCCGCACTCATCAGCTCATGCTTGACTTATGATTCGCAGAGTTACGGCGATCTTCACGTCGCGCTTCATCCTCGACCTTCACGAAGCTGCGGACACTCTTGCACGCGAAGACACCATACAGCTCTCAGATTTTGGAACGCTCCCGTCCTTGGTCTTCCGCACCCAACCCAGCAGGTCCACGCATGCTCGTCGGGCCTCGCGATCGATCTACGACGCGGACTTAATGTATGCCACTTCTATGTACGACTGGGACGAATCGTATGATCTCGAGGACGCCGGAGTTCACGACTCCATCAAAGGATCCGAGCTCGTTCGCCTAGGCGCGGTTGGCATCGCAAGTTAGGAAGGATGTAAAAGAGTTTGGATAAGGTGCGCATCTCAAGTCTTCCCCGGTAGCTCACATTGCGACGAAGCTGACAGTAATTCTTGGGAGAGATTCGTCCATGAAGTGAACCCGTTGTACCTCGATAGACGTGAGAAGTGCGATTCAGTGTATCACTCGGCATCTTGGGGAGGCATGCTCAGAACAGAGATTACGAAGGACGGGCTGAATCAATTGGTACGCGGGACGATGGACATGTAAGCGTCGGAGCGAAGGAACTATGGACATATGGCAGCACTGTTCTGAACCAAGCCTATCTCTGCGACGCGCGCGCTCAAGACAAGGAAAGCCCGCGGAGCGCTTGATGAAGTTCTGAGGATCAAGGAGATGGTACGGACAGGATGCACAGGTGAGTACGTTCACATCGTTCCATTCCGAAAAATAGAGACGTACGGGCCGCTTCCTCATCATGGTTGTTCCTTCCAGTGGCATAATGTCCACACGTGGGACATTGGGCACGAGGGTTGCCTCTCGGGCGAACATGGTTCGTGGTGATGTGCCTTTTGAGGTCGTGACGGCGGAGGTCGTGACGGCGAGAAAAGACTAGGGTGGTAACGAGCGGCGCCAGGCCCCGGTCAGTATGGGCCCGGGCAGTGGAGAAGGAAGGCGGTGTAGGGACATACCTCTCGTGCAATGGCTGCATGAGAACTTGCGCGCCTGTGATACATGCTGGTGACTGGGAGGGTCTGGCGTCTGGGGTGCTGCGACGCGGTTCAGATTGCCCAAGGAACCATACACTTGGCCGGAGACCAGGTAGTCGTAGAATCCGTCCGGCGCATCGGCAGCATGCGGCAGTGGGGCAGACTCAGAGGTAGACATTGTGGATAGGCTAGAGGTGAGATTTGAATGGCGAAAGATTTGTGTACTACTCCGGGGTCGAGGTGGCGGGGGTTGACTAAATGACGGCTCAGGCTACACGCGATATATATAGTATACCCAGGCCCTGCAGCAAACCAGCTGCAGCTCTGCGTCGATGAGGTGCGACGTCCTAGGTTACATAATGGCACCTGTGTGCTGCGGCTGCAGCAGTCGCTGCAGTCGCTGCAGCACCACGGAAGCCTTTGACCACCACTGCAGCTGCTGCAGCATGCAGCGTGCAGCACCGATAGAAGGTTCCGAAGCTGCTGCTGCAGCCACAGCAGATGGATATATAACTGGCTCATCCGCGCGCGGGTGCATTACGGCGATGCAGCTTCTGTGCTGTATATTTGCCGCCATGAGGTTCGTGTGTGGTCGTTGTAGTACTTTAGACTTCTCTAGGCATGGTCGCAGGTTCGCAAGGATGTTCGAAAAGCCGCATACCGAAGCAAGCACTGATTCGAGTGAAAGCTTTGAAACTTGAAGAGTCGGCGCAACAGTCGGCCGTCAGGGATTCAACGCTGCAACTTTTGGGAGTCGCAATAGCTATCAACAAGAAGAACCGCGGCTTCCCTCTCCAGGAGCATCGCCATTGGGAGCAGTGTTGGCCTGATCACAGAAGTCAAACATTGTGCTGATGTCGCACATCACAAGGTGCACCCCACAAAGAACGCAGAAGATATGACCATTCCTTGATACAAACTCCACATTGCACAGATATCCAAAACAACAGAGCCATAACAAAGCAAAGCAAAAGGGAAGCAGTACAGGAACACCATGGGAAAGGGGAAAGGGGTGAGGGTAGGTAATAAAGCGAGGAGCACTACAAAACATGGTAAGATGAAGACAAAGACGAAAAGTAAAGGAGCACATGACAATCAGCATACTCACTGGTAGATATTCATAGTAGCGACGAGAGCCAAGGATACAGCATAGAACGAACGAACAAACAAATCACGGCGAACACAGCGGACACAGCACCACCCACACCCTCACAACACCGCACATGCGCTTTCGCGGATGAATCATCTGGGTTCCCAGGACTCTCTCCCATCGAGCTCGCATGTGCGCCTGTCTTACGCGAACAGCGTCAGAGCGAGAGCCCACCGCCCTGGACTCTCGACCCGACGCAGGCATTTCATCGTCGCTCTCAAGTAGCGCAAGGCTACTCAACCCTTCGCATCTCGCCCGTCGCGAGGACTCTCTGGCCCCTGCACAAGAGAGTCAGTGGGAACAAGAGACGCACCATGCCCATTCTGGATGCGAGCACTTCATTCGCAGATCCATCCTCTCTCATCCACGCTGAAGCCCTCAGCTCCAAGTTGAGATGTATTCAGGTACGTACCTGGCGAGATTTCTTTGTCTTCTTCGGTGGCATCAGGATGTTGGGATGCTTCATCCTGACATGATCGTCCCGATTCTCCTTGCGGCAGTATCCCTTTCCATTGATGGCTTTCGGGCAGCCGGGTACGGAGCAAAGGAATGGCCGCTGCTTGAGGTGCACCTTTGCAACGTGCTCCTTGATGTTAGAGCGGCGTGCCATTTCTGTGAAAGCGACGTCAAGCTTGCAGCACTACAAGTTACTTGATCCTCACTTCTGTTGCATCCTTCAACAGGGCACGGGTGCTTCTTGTCTGTGGATTGTTTGCGTGGTGGCCGGGACGTCCCAGGAGGAGGGGACGTATCAACCACGATCATCGTTTGTATTCCAGGTTCATGACCATGAGCATTCGCCATCACAGCACCTGGGTGCTGCGGCAGCGCTTGCTCATGGCCCACGCCAGCGCACGAGAGCTGATCTTTGTTCGGAGTAAAGAGGTCTTCGAGATTCGCCTCGGAATCATTGTCGGGGAGCGCGCCGTCGTTGATCAAGCGGGCTAGCTCTGAAAGCTCCGCCTCTGACAAAGCGCAGGAGTCATCTTCAACATTATTGCCCAAGTACTCAGGCGACGTTGGCGGGGAGGTCGCGTCGGTTCCGGCCCAAGCAGACAACGATGTTACAGCCGAAGAAGGTGCCGATGCCAGTGGTATGCGCGGAGGAATCTGCGGGTTGTATTGGAGCAAAGCTGGGTCGATCGTTCCTTGGCCGTTCAGAAAAGCGTCGACATCTTGGTCAAAGCTCCACACGTCCTGAGCGAGAGGGGACGCGTAAACGGAATGGTCGCGTAGGCCCGAGTCGACGCGGGTGGGCGGGGTTACGATCTGCTGAGGCAAAGCACCGTCGTGGCTGACGGGAAGAGAATAGGAGTAGTTATGACCATGTGGGTAATGGTCAAAAGAGTCAAGGTCGTCCATGACAATGTCGAAGATGTGTGTGGGGTGATGGAGGGAGACGGCAAGCCATGAACCAGTGGAGGAGCACAGTAGTATACGCGCCTAGACGCCCATAGAACTGCAGCTGCGCGTGGGAATGCGTCGATCCAAGATCTGTGTCATGTGCGGCCGTGCGAATCGAATAAATGCCACAGCTGCAGTCCGTCGCACTCATCCAGCACCATCGCCGTCCACTACGACTCTCCCTTGCGTATGCAACGCAAACGAGTACCTTTCGGTCGCTTTCTAACACGCTCTGAGCCGGCAAGTGCGACCAAGGAGGATTCGATACGACACACTTAATCGGGCACTACTCTCAAGTTGCCCACAAGCTCCTCCCATTGCACATCAGACGCGATGCAAGACTCACACAAGCCATGTCGCACCGTACACGAGCGTGTTTCACCAGGGCGTAACTGTGAGTTGCATTATACTTATTAACACGCTCCCATCTTTTCCAAACTGATAACGAGCAACGTAAAAGAGTGCTCGCGGAACTGCCATCGACCCTCCCATTTTGCCCGTCGTGTCTTCACACTCACCGCCTCCTCTTGGCCCCACCCATTTTGCGCACGGACATCTGCATGCCAAATCTCATGCACATCTACCTCTGCTCCAACGCGTTCGAACGCGACGCGAATCGGCGCAGTATAACTCCGGCTCTCGTTACGGTTCACTACTGCCACCCGTAGAGACCGTGCGCCCGTCTGCTTGTCTACATGCACTACCGCAGATGCATCGAGATCTCTTGGCTGACCCTTGATGCTCGAGATCCACTGCGGCAGTGTCTCTCCCGCGAAGGTTGGCGATACAAGCGAGACGCGCACTGAGGTACCGCCACGCATATATCTTGAGAAGAGATATAACGGCCAGTAGATGGTCTGTCGGAAAAGGCCAGTCGGGCTGAAAGAGCTCATGACAATCAAACCTGTCGCATCGCATGCAAGGTACATACCTCGTGATAAGTGGGGAAATGACGTTCACGCTCTGCGCAATGCAGGCCATATCGACGATGTCAGCCTGGCGGACGAAGACATTTAACCAGGACGCCATTGCGAGCGCGTCCGCGAGGTTGTAGAATTGCTCGAGCCCGTTTTGTGGGGTGCCTGTTGATCGCCTTTCAGCCCTCGCCCGTGACGACTCCTATGGCTTCTACCGACCTACGGTCTCGTCCCAAACGCCATATTCATCAAAGGCTATCTTGATAGGTTTGCTCACGCTCCTCGCGAATCGCTAGACTCCACGGTCAACTAGAATACCGATCGACCATGTCGTACGCCATCCACTCACTGCCTTGTTGATGAGTCCTTTACAGACTTCAATGGAGTACTCGGCCGCATCAGGCCCGTATACTGCTCGCCCGTACTCCCTTTCCGTCTGCGACCTGTCACGCGGGCCAAAGCCTGTGTACAGGTGTATGCTGCGCTTGGTTAGAACCTCTTCATACCCCACGGTACGTACCGTGCTCACCTGTGCATGTCCACCTTATCCGCCAGCTCGTCGAGAACAACACCGTCCCACTGGTTCACCCCGGTCTCCCCACACCCGATCAATATCACATCCGGGTCAACAAGACGGATCGCATGCGCCCACTGGCGCGCCTTCGCAGCATACGCCGAGGCCGTCTGTTGTCCAACTTGCCACTCGCCCCAGACCTCGTTACCGAGGCCCCAGTACTTGACCGCATGCGGCTCGTCGCGCCCCGTGTGCTTGCGCCGGAGGTTGGCGTAGTAGCTGAGGTGCACAGTTTGCGTGAGACAGAGCGCAGGGCAGGAGGTACAATGGAACTCACGTATCGCCGGTGCCGTTGCAATACTCGATCCAGTGGAGCGCGTCCTCGAGGGTACCTGTTCCCATATTCAGGACGATGTACGGTTCGATCTTCGCGACGCGGCACCATGCAATGAATCTGTCCTCTCGATCAGCATCAAATGCACCCTTGCTCGACAATCAAGTACGTACTCGTCTGTCCCAAACAAATTGCTCTCTTCTCCACCCCACGCGAGCTCAGGGCGACGCTTGCGCTGCTCGCGAGGGCCGATGCCGTCTTTCCAGTTGTACGAACTCACGAAGTTGCCGCCTGGCCAGCGCACGAGCGGCACGCGCAGTTCGTCGCGCAGCACCGCGAGCACGTCCGCGCGGAATCCTTCAGGGGTGAGCAGCGTCTGGGGGGTGTCGACAAAGTCAACATCGGGAGGACAGGGACGACGCGGGGTGTAAGGGAAGGTAGTGCGCTCAGAGGGCAGGATGCCGCCGTAAATGCATCGTCCGAGGTGCTCGAGGAAGCCGGAGAAGATGTAGGGCGAGACGGGCGCGATGGGCGCGGAGGGGAAGATGTCGAGTGCAGGTAGGGGCGAAGGCGTCGAGGCCTCCTCCAAGATTGGCGTCGACATCGAGAAGAATGGAGAGTGTTGACGGTGAGTAGCTGTCTTTGAGGGGTCAGGTAGTACGCATGCTAACGCGTGTGGCGTTCAGATATGGTCATGGCCAAGTGCGACTGTGCGAGCACCGTACGTGCGATGCAGCACTTATCTCTGCTCAATCATTGTCGCGGTGCAACAGTGGGACACCATGACCTGGTTCTCCTGGCAGGTGTTCACAGCGGAGCCGATCGCATGAAACGGGCCGCCGGCTCATGCAATATGGGCGCTCTACCCCGCATACTCATGATCTCGAGATTTACCGGTACCCCGCACTTGCTGCCACCGATCGGTCTTCGTGCCTCCCGCAGTGCTCATTAACCATGGCGTCTTCGGGACCACAGCGAGTTGGCGGTTAATCCCAAGCTTGAGTGTTTACCATCTGCTAGCCTGCCGTGAATGCTTTGAAGCCTCGATACCGCTCTCCAAGGCCGACCCGACAGCAGCAGCTGAGATAATGCCGTCACCGTTTATCTCCAGCATTATACCCGACGGTCCGCCATTCATCACATGGCCACCACACTCATCCGGTAACCGCACCCAGGCGCACTTTACTTGGCTCTTAGTAACCTCACGTGTCGATAGGACTAGGAACGCTAGGCTCTGCAATAGTTGATCGCGCGGAACCTCAGGCCAAGCCAGGTTCCTTGTAGAAGACAAAGTGCTGGTACGCGCAGCGACGTTCGGTCCCGTCGGTATATAATTGGAGGTACGTGGCTCCATCCCGCTTTTGACGACTGGGTTGCGCGTATTGGCCTTGCGGCAGCCTGCGGTCTTCTTCCCTTCGCTCATCTAGGTTTCCCAGGGCAGGCTTCCTGTATTCGCGCCAGACATGCCTCTTCCGCCCAAGGTTCAAACAATTGAACGTGGCATCAAGGGCCTGCACTGACTTGGTGTCTATCTAGGTATACACTTGGCTCTGCGGCTTCTTCGCTGCGCTGGGGTCCGTGACATTTGGGTACGACCTAGGTATCATTGCCTCTGTCCTAGTAAGTTCTTGTTCGCACACCGAGGCCCCACAAGGTTGTGCATAGAAGCTTAGAGGAACGTTTTCTTTCACCGTGACAGCCCGCAGAGGATTTCCTCGCTACCACCGGCAACCCAGATGCTACCGCCCAAGGGCTCATAGTAGGGTGCCTCCTCCTGGGCGCCTTCGCGTCCAACATCTATGTCGGTTCGCTCGCGGACCATGTCGGGCGACGCCGCGCGATCCTCTTCGGCTGCCTTGTTTTCCTCCTGGGAGGCTCCATCCAAGCCGCAGCGCAGAACATCCACTACATGTACGGCGGCCGGTTCCTCGCAGGGATGGGCATTGGCATGCTCGCGATGCTCGCGCCATTGTACCAGGCGGAGATCGCGCACCCGAGCATCAGAGGTCGACTAACGACGCTGCAGCAATTCATGCTGGGAATAGGTGCTCTCATCGCGTCGTTCATTGGCTATGGGTGTTTCCATGGGCTGAGCGGACAGGCTCAATGGCGCGTCCCGCTGGGTAAGTGTTTGAATCACCTGCGCTACAGCCTTGTTTGACATGAACCCAATGCCGATAGCCATACAATTGCTTCGTGAGTCGATTAGGCAAGCCTAAGAAAGTATCTTCAAACTGATTTTTGCGGATAGCGGCGATACCACTGGCCTTCTTCATCTTGTGAGTTGCAGTCGCGTTCACATGCACAACGAAGAGGCTGATCTCATCGAAATATCGACAGGCTCCTCCCAGAAAGCCCTCGATATCTCGCTATGAAGGGACGGAACGAGGAAGCGCTCCACATACTAGCGCGCTTGCACGCCCATGGCGACATTCACGACCCATTCGTAGTTAACGAACATAAGGAGATTCTCGCCCAAGTGCGGGTCGAACAGCAGGAGACACGCAACGCATGGGCTCAGCTCTTCTTAGTCAAGAGCAACTTTCGACGCTTGGTCCTTGGCGTCGCCATTCAGTTCAGGTATGCTATGGTGCCTTTTAATCACTTCATGGCGAGAAATTGAAGCGGTACACATCACATAGCATCCAGATGACAGGCGTCAGCGTCATCCAGTACTACGCTCCACGCATCTTTGAGAGTATTGGCATCGACACCTCGACCACGCTTGGTCTGCAATCTGGCAACTCCGTCATCGCGCTCATCGGTGAAGCGCTTTGCATCTGGTTTATTGACCGTCTCGGTCGGCGGGGACCATTCATCTGGGGAAACGCGCTCTCGGGGCTCACGTTTGTCTTCGGGACGATTATCNATCGCTGNTTTTCCCTGCTGAAACAAATAATCACAACGCGAGTCGCGCGTTCGTCGCCATGACGTGGTTGGTGAGCACGTCTTCGTAGCCCCTCCGCGTGCCATGGGGTAGTTGTGCTGACTTCTCTGGGTAGTTCAATCTGGTCTTCTCTTCCTGTTGTGGCCCATTGTCGTGGGCGGTGAGTTCTTTTTTTTTTTCTTTTTTTTTTCTTTTTTTTTCNTTTTTTTGTGGACCTCACTGAACGAGTTTCATACATCGTCTCCCTTGACAGATACCCGTAGAGATGTTCAACAGCGCGACCAGAGCAAAGGCTACAGCCATCACGTCTTCCGCGGCTTGGATATCTAACTGTACGTCCTGACGCTTTGTTCGCCGGTCGTTCTATGGGTATATGCTCACCATCTCGACTGCTGCAATCTAGTCATGATTGCGCAAGTCAGCCCCATCGCGTTCGATCACGTTGGTGAGTCAGATGCCTCCCATGGGCAACACCATGCTGAAGTTTGACATGGTTTTTGTTCTCAGGGTGGAAGTACTATCTAGTCTTCGCAATTTGTGGTTTCACCAACGCCCTCTTTTTCTGGGTATGCCCTCGCCCCGAAGTAATCGTCCTTAGACTGCCGCTCACGTCACCCTAGGCATTCCTCCCAGAGACCAAGGGCATTCCACTCGAAGGTATGCTTGTATATAACTCCCCTTACACGGTTGGACCTTTCTCACGCGATTCCGTTTCCCTTGTCACGCAGAGTTGGATGCTTACTTCGAGAGCGTGCCTCTCTTTGTTCCAACCGCCAAGGTGTACGTTCCAGACGGCAGGACCCGCGAAGAGGAACTGCGCCAGGGCAAGATCATGGTGCCGGAGGGCGCTGAGACGGAGGCCACGGAGGACATGTATGAGAAAGACAAGGGCGCGATAGAGCACATTGCCTAACTCTGGTAATATCTTGACGGTTACTTCGCAAGGTACCTCCGAGCCGTTCGCAATCTCCCTTGCTTTACCTTGTATATATGTACAGTATACATAGCACAGAACGTCAATGAAGGACACAACAATATACGTCAACGTCGTTGCTATACTGAAACCAGATCCTGCGGATACTTGCCACACCTTACAGTCCCCGTGGGTATCATCCCGCTGCTAATCTTCAGCCCGAATCATCAGCCAACTCGCCCCACCGATCGCCTTCGCGTTCATCTCTTCTCAAAGATGAACCACTGCGGCGCGGGAGAAAGCGTATCTCGTGCCCCCTTCCCGCTCGTAGCAGTCGCCTTAACCGCCACATGTCCAGCGACCATGAGACAGTCCACCCGTTCGCCGTTGTCGACGACTTTGACGTCGACCTCGCAGTACCCTGCTGGGATCATCCCGATAGGGACAGTGAAGTACTTGACCCCGTCGAGCGTGTATAGAGCCCAAGAGTGTCCTGCGAAGGATATTCTCAGTCCAGGTCTCCGAAGACTTCCGCCGATATGGGATACGTGTACTCACCACGCGTGAGGACGCTGCCGTGCGGACGGTCATCTTGTTGTTGTTCCTGCTCCTGTTCCACGGCGGCGCTTGCGCTAGTGCGAGACGACGACGAAGACAGTCTCCGAATCACCTTGGACAATCGTCCACGCAGCCCGGATTTCGAGACCGTCTTCTCGGGGATGAGACGTGGAATGGTCTCCGGGAGCTTTCCAGCCTTCCACTTTCCCCTGTGATCCCAGACGCAGAACGCGGTGAGCCAGCCGGTGATATCGTCTTGTCCGCACATCTCTTGCTGGTGCAATAACACGTGCTCCCAGAACTGAACGTCCGGCTCGCCGTCGAATGCAGACACGAAGCGGCGAAGGATAGGACGGAGCATCTCTGCCCATACGGAGGGCTCGTCTCCCATTTCGTAGAGGCGGTTGAGTCGCTTGACGAGCTTCTCCCAGTCGGCCTTGGTACCCTCAAGGGTGACGTAGGGAATCCCGCAGACAATGTCCATAGTATATTCGAAGTACCTGGGAAGGACCATTTAGCAAGATGGCAGCGAATCGGTGGATACAGTCTTACGCTTTGAGAGTGGACATCATGACGACCGAGCAGATCGTGGTGTCCTTGACTGTTGTAGTAGTGAAATCGGGAAGGATCCAGTCTACCAGTGTGCTGTCCAGAACCTGGGAGAGAGAAACGTTAGACCATCGTTAAGCATCTCCAGGCATGTCGCCCACAGGACGCACATTTTCATGGATCTTCTTGGTCATTTGGCGGGAGAGGGCTCCGAAATCGACCGTGTAGCGAGTACCCGACGCCTGAACGATGAGTTCTTTCTTTCCCTCATGGGCGACGAAGTAGTGGCGAAGCTCTTCCGCGTGCGCGTTCACGCTAGACCATGTACAGTTAGCACCGACTCATGTCGTACCTTGCAGTCCACACGATAGAAAAGACCTACTAGAAGCATAATTGCGTGAGGATGGCTAGCCATACGTCGTCCGGGCTAGATACCAATGCCAGAATCCATTAGCTACAATGATATACGGGTTACATGTGGCGCACATACCGGATCCGCAGGTTGTGGTGATTGGCATATGCCCTGAACACCGCGTACACGAACCCGTTACTTTCGGCCTGCAACCCATCGCGTTCTTACTCTGTGACGGAGCTCTGTAGGAGCTCTTTGCATTTCTTCCATGTTGTATTTGGCGCTCGTTGGTCGAGCTCGCGCAACCGACGCGTGCGCTATCGCGGCGCATCCCGACCAGATGCTTGATAGTCGCGCGCGCGCCCCGTATATACCTCGTCTCGATGTACCTTGACGCCTTACGCGTTTGCACCACCATCTCCCCCCCCCCCCACCTTCCGTCGCTCTTTAATACACGCGCAAACGCGCCGTTATTTGCTTCTCTCCTGCGCGCTCGCCCGTCTCGACCTTTTTTTTTCTCACATTCCACTGCTCTTCGCAGGCCCAGCGCAAGATGTCGGGGGCGGACTGAGCTGTGCCATTCGATGGCACAGCTCTTGAGGGTACTTGGGATACGGCGAAGGTCACCGGCATGATGAGGAAAGCAACCTACATCTCAATTTCAGCCGGTTTTTCAGGATGTGCTACAGGGAACTTACCTGGTTTGTCCCGAAGGTCGCGCAGGGGTCAGTGTTGAAGGGCAGACCAGGAAAAGACCTACGCCTTTTGTACTTGAACGTTTGACGAGTAGTAGTCCTACATCCAGGTCTACTATCTGGGCGCTCCCACGCGGACACAATGACGAGTACGTTATTGGGGTCACCTGGATCCCTGCGCAAGTGGCTATGAGTGACGAGGCTGTCCAGAGCCTTCAGTCCCCGAGAGGGCCTTGCTGGACGTAAGTATATCACGAACCGCGATAACAATACAGCGTGTGCAATGAGCTTAGTTCTCACCCTCGTGGAGGTTGATAGCATTCCACTGAGCGTGAGACGGAGGCACCATGCAATGAGGCCATCCGCATCGGAGTACTCGTACAATAGTACCAGTTTGTATGGTGGACCATCTCCATGATGGCAGAGATATACAAGAGTCGGGGGGTATTACGTGGTTACATACGCTACTTGAACCGTGCAAAGGTATTCAGAAGAATCAATGCAGAGAGCAAAGGGCCGAACGACAGGCAGTCATGCCAACTAACGCTCGGGGAGTGCAAAGTGTACGACGGTTGCGCGGAAGGAAGAATGTCCAGCCAGCCGGTGTGCGTGGGTACTCGGAGCTGGAACGGAGGAGTATCGATCGGGGCTGTGACTGAGACGATAGCTAGAATAAGTAAGCAGGCTGCGCCGAGGAAGACAAGAAGGAAACGAAGCGTGGAATAAAAAAGAAAGGAATGTCCAGGGTGTGCGTGCGAGAAGAGATGGGAATGAAGGATAGCAAGGAGCGCACTAGAAAAGATGACGACGTGGGGCGGACGTAGGGAGAGCGTGGAGGGCGACCGGTCAGGGAAAGGGTAGGCGGGCGGAAGGGGCATAGTCGGGACGTGTGAAGGCAAAATAGCAAGTTGCGGCCAAGAGTCCATAAGGCACAATCCATAAGGGAGTGTCTGCTCTGCGAGCCTCAAATGTGTCCTGTCTGGTCTACTCCATATCGCACAATGAGCATCCAACATGAAGTCCACGGAGTCGCGCTAAACTGACCATAAAAAGGCGGTATCAAACGCGGGGGCGATTATGCCTGTGCAGCAGCCGTAACGGCCTGTGTCGTCGCGCCTGACGATCCGGCAGCGCCCTCACCCTGCTCGCCCTCCTGAGAAGGCCGTGGCGCATCGCGCCGGATGTTGGTATACGCGGGCGGGAGCTCGATCGTCTCAGGCTCGTCATCGGGGGGCGGTGGGGGCTCTGAGGGGCCCGCATCGTCGTGCTGGATGATGTTGACTGGGCGGAAGGTTGGAGGCATGGGAGACTTGCGCGTGCTCGTCGACGGTGCGGACGATGCGGGCGGACGCAAGCCCGTGAGGCCCGTTTCGGAGGTGCTGGTGGAGAGGTACGATTGGCGATGGTCGGTGCTTGCGCGCGTACCCAGTCCGGGGGCGTATGGAGCAGTGCCAGCGACGGAGCCTTCGAATGTTGTCGATGCGACGGTAGGGTCGGGCAGGACGAAGGGCTCGGGCTGGTAGTATTCGGGCGGACGACCATCCCCAGGACCATCGTTATCATGGTCCTGAAGGAGATCAACCGGGCGCTCTTTTGTGCCCTGCTTGAGCCTCTGCCGGCGGACTGCGAAGAGGATGACGAGCGCGAGAGCAATCGCACCGACAACGCCACCAATAACGCCACCCACTATGGCGCCGACGTCTACATGTGAGCTGTACGAGAAACGTTCAGGGCACCGAAATATTGTCTATCTAAAGGGAGGAAAATGCACATACCCGCCACCGCCACCAATGTTCACGCCAGAACCATCGGTCGAAGTAGGGTAGCTGCCACCAGCAGGAGAACCCGGCGTTGACGACGGCGAGGTGGTATTTAGACAAGAATAATCGTTACCGTCTTGCATCGTGTATGTATTGCTGCCTCCTGTGCCGAGGCCGCGATCGTCGCCACCGACAAGTAGCAGTACTGTTCCTACTCGTACTGGTGGCGACCACGAGAACCCCGTACCCTGGCCAACGATATCTGACAGTGGGCCCTCAGGTATTAAGAACGATTGCCCTCCAGGAATTACACCCTGGAATTGAGGAATGCTGAAGCGAGCGATACGGTGAGCGGCTGAGACATACGGGCGGGCCAGAGCAATAAAACTTACCCTTGAACGGTGGAGTTATCCCACCAAATTCGTGAAGAAGTACACGTAACAAGAAGGTGGTCTGGTGTTGTATGAAAGAGGAAAGGTGGTTGTACAGTTGTGTTTGGGTCGAAGCAGCCGTCATCCCCGGACAAGACTGTTACCACTGCACTTGTTCCGCCTGAACCAAATCCAGTGCTGTCGCTAACCTAGAAGGGTCAAATGAGTATCAGTTTGAGACACATTTCCGTGAACCAGACGAATCGAAGTGCGAGCATCGAGCATGTAATCTGAGGCGACCACGATCCACTTTCGAAAGGCTCTAGTTGCATCGCTTCTCGCTTTATGGCGTCTGATGATAGATGTGGACGTGCAGCTCCCGGAGGTATGCGATCAATGAGAAGCCGACTGAATGTACAAACGCCACACATTCTGGCGCGAACGAAGCACCGGCTTTGACGATGCTAGTAATACCGGGCGTTTCGCGGTATACTCGGCGCTGCAAACCGAGTTCCTCTAGCGCGCGGACGAGCGATACGCCTCGGCATGAATCCCCCGCCTGAGGCCTAAACAAAGCACGGCTGTTGCGGCGCCCACTCCACAGAGAAGCTTAGCTGCGCGGACTCGGCTGCAGCGGTATGCAGGTCCGTTTGCACGTTCGGCGCAGCAGCTTTTTCGAAAAACAGGGAAACTTTATTCAAGTTTCATCGCTTCTCTGCCACTGCAACCACGGTGACCGATATGACGCCTTCTCGGATGGTAGCAGGCTTCGCTCGACTACACCACCCAATACCCGCACCGTAGACGGGTGCTGGCGACTCACCGATCTCCAGCACGATGGCCCACAACGAAGAGGAGGGACGAAAAGAGCGTGGATCGAGCACTCACCACTGCCACAAACTGCGAGTTCTCCGGAAACTTGAGCTGGAACGAGACGGAGGATTCGGTGCCATTGAACGACACGTCCGTGATCCTACGGGCCTCGATGGAATTTGGTAGAGGAGTCGGGCCAAACGGGATGATGAGCACGCTGTAGGGAGGCTTGCCTGAGCCCGTGATGCCAATCTCGAGGTTCTGACACTGCCTGGGGGTGTTCTTGAAGTTGAAGGAGTATGCCGCCGCGAGCGCGGCGTACGGAACAGCCGCGAGGAGGGGGCGGAGGCGGGGGGCCATGGGGGTCGTCGTCGCGGTGGTGGTCGAAGGACAAGACTCCGCCGAACGAACCCGGCGGGTTGATGAGCGAAGTGTGGGTGGGTGCGCGTGCGGATACGGCGTCGGGTGGAGAATGATGTTCGCACGGTCTAATCTTGCCGCAGCCGGAACGGTCTGACGAGAACCAGTGTAGACACGCGCTCGTGTGGGAGGAAGGGGTGGGGCACTACCGAGGGGTCGGACAACGCCTCGAACGACGAGGAGACATGAACGTCCGTCGTCAAGACGGCTCAGCGAGCGTCGAGAAGTACGTCGGCGGCGTCGGCGCGCCCGCTCTGGCAGCGACCGTGCTTGTGACATTCTTGCACGACACAACCCATTTTGGTAAGAACCGTGACAACGCGCAACTTCGATCCTACCGGTCATCTCATCGTTCTACGCGTGCGGCCGCCTGAACTCAGCCGAGGCAATCATTGAGAAGCCTGACTAGATCCCGAAGCCTCGTGTACGATACTGACTACTCTGAAAAACTAGAGTGTAGGCTTGACAGAACGTGCACTCAGCCAGTAGACCTGACCGGTAATTTGGCACAAAAATGTCTCAGGCTTCCGGCCTCCTTCAAGACGGGGATGCATACCCGGTAGAACTCCGTCGAGAACCATGGCCACAGTCCATGTCAGAACGTGCTATCTGCATTCAATTTACATCAATGATCATGCAGATACAAGAATCAATCTTCGGGGTTTGTATTATAAGCCCGTATCTGCGGAAAGAGACCTTGTCAAGGACAGTCGCGTTATCCCGACCCGTTAAGGATGTCTCAGAGCTCTGAATGAATGTATAACAAGCGCTGAGACTAATTTGACGGATTGGCAATGGATACACATCGATTCTCCGACATACGCCGTACACCAAATACATAGTGAGAGACCCGAGATCAGGTCAGCATTACCGTGGCCATCCCCTGAATCGGCGTTTGGCCGAGGGGAGTTCCAGACAAGCCTGGAAAAGTAGCCCGAACAAGGGCGGTCTCAAAAAAGAAATCGACCCAACAACGATTCGTGGACTTCTCCAATTGCTCGCCCTTCTTGCCGTGATAGGCCTTCGTATATCCATAAGTTACGGTACTCTCGCAGATCCGCAGTGGTTCTGTGGCGTTGACATATTCTCGGACAGAGCGACACGCACCCCGAACGCCACGGCGCCAGGGATTCGGAAACCTAGCGCTGATGCCTACAAGGTGGCGTCAGTGTGTTCATCATGAGAACGGGAATTCGTGGGTCGCGTACGAAGCGTACCAGTAGCAGACCGAATCTGGGTTGCAATATACCCATAGAGAAAATAATGTGTCCAATGTGTAGTCTTGGTTGTCCACGTACACCGAGTTGGGCGGTGTTCGGGGAAATCGTTGCAGTCCTCTTGCCTACTCGCGACCGAACAACCTCGCTCCCCTACAACGAGCGAAGAACTCCGTGAGCGGCGGCAGCGGGCAGCTTAGGTCTACTTTGACAAAGGTGCCCTTGGCCTGAGGAAAATTGGCATGGTCCGCCTCCACTATGACGAGGACGTTCTGTGGGAACATGACCAGGGAGACGGGCAAGTTGGAGACAGAGGACGCTAGGGCGAAAACTTACCTTGGCCGATGAACGATACCCACGCCCTTGTTCGCTACAGATGTGTTTACCCCGCAATGGGCGTGTTCGGGTACGCCGCAGAAGGGAAAGAAATTCAACGGACTACTTGGAATCAGGCCTATACACGCTCGCCCGGTTATTCGAAGAGGATCAAAGGATGGCGAAGTGATTGGCAGCACGAGTTCGAAGGACAAGCGTTGTGCTGAAGCGAGGATGTCTATCAGCAGAGCAGGAAGACTAGTTTGTGTCACCATCGCCCTTCTCGGAGTGATTTTCAGGCTATTGAGAAGTCATCGACCCTGTCGAAGAGTTCAGTTATTAACGGTGTTATAAGCTCCGGGGAGAACTCACCACGCATCACTGGAGACATCGGGATACGCGCGCTACGATAGATTGCCAGTGGCCCGTTCTTCACGTCCGGAAGCCTAGTGCTGATGCGACCTGTGGCCCATCGATGCAAAGCCCTGACCCAGCGCCCTACAGTCTTGGCTGACGTGCGCATACGCGATGCCAGCCCTGCTCGCGTTGACGTATCCGCTCAGTCGCGTAATATAATGAACTGGACCAACAGCACCCACTCCACCTCTCTTGCATCCTGCACGATCATCAGGGCCGGGACTGAATGATCCGCGACACAGCGTCTGCAACGCACACGATCGTTCCCACAGGCTAGGACTCGGGGCTCTGAATTCTACTGGTGCGCAGCAGTTACGTATACCCAGAGCGCGCACTTACCCGGGCACGCTGCGGGCGGATACAGTAGCATATTGAGTTTTTGACACTCACAGTATGCGCACGTATACCGTGCGGTGCGAACTGGGTTGGGGAGGCACTGGTACAAGCACGATCACGATGTTTTGCAGGTTCGGTGACAGAAATGCGTGCAACTTCACAGCACCTTGTGTATCGCGATGACGGATCGTGTGACATTCTTGCCATGCTGTCGCATTGCAGCGCAAGGCTTATGATTCTGTGAGTCTCGTGCCACATGCTGGTGCCCGTCGCTGTCCCATCGATCGTTGCCAAGGGTGGATTTGCCATCGGACTGGTGCGTCGTGCATATGATACGGCTTGCTACAGCCCAGTGGGGCGAGTGGGCCATTGGAGGTTCGAGGTGAAGATCCATGAGTTGAGCATGCCCGCTGGTATGTACTGGTCATGATGCATGATGGCTTGCGATGGCACTTGTATGCGCCGTCCTCTGTCAGCAGTGACCCTGGAACTTGTTACTGACCTCAATAGAGCTGATTTTGGTGGGTCGCTTGCTGACCACAAGAACATGACAAAGCGGAACAATCCCCGTATCCGGTTGAAACAACCACAAAGATCTGCGCACCCTCGAATTAGAAAAATGCGTTGGCTGTGGACGAAGGAGGTGATGGAGGTCGCGTCGTATCTCTCTGCGCACGTCATCGTCGACATGACAAGTGTTTCGCACAGCCGAGCGTGTCTTTGGCCCTAGCACGGGTTCGATGAATGGTGTGGGCGTGTGGGGAAGAGGGAGATGAGGGACGGAGGCAGAATGAGGGATGGGAGGAAGGGATGAATGGGCTCGGGTCCAGGCACGCGGATTGATCTCCGCGAGGGTTTGAGCGATCAGCCACTCATCAACCGGGGAATCGAAAGCATCTTGTCTTCGTGCAGCCATGCTCAGCCTAGCGCTCCCTCCACAGTCCGGGGAACATAGTCCCGAGAGTCCCGGCTGCCCTCGCATTCTGGGAAGAAGAACGAGCAATTGATCGTGCGCGTGTGCCGTTCATATATTCCGCATCCTGGCCATCTCGGCCATCCTTCTCTTCTCTCTTCCACGTCCTCCTCCCTTCAGGATGTTCGAGGGCAACCGCAGCGTCGTGCTCGCTGCTTTCCTCGCCGCCCTCTTCCTCCTCCGCAAGTTCCTCGACTTCAGGCGCGCCGCCGCATCCGTCAAGTACGTGCAATCCTCATCTCATCTCACCTCACACTTCGCCTAACATTCTCCCCGATTCCTTCATTTGCACTCGGCAACTAAAAATTGCGCGCTGACGCTCGCGTTCCTCGGACGAATATAGCAACCTGCGTGGTTTCCGGACGCTGTTCAGCGATCGGTTCATCTGGTTCCCGTACCGTGTGAGAGGGATTTCTCCCGGCCTCCAGTCCGAGATCAACTTGTACAGAAAGTACAAGGACTTTGAAGAGTCTGGGGGATGGGACATCATGGCAGGGGTAAGTCTGTCTCATGTAGAAGTTTCAAAGTGCACCTGATGTCTCACCACCATTCCTTCTGCCAGGTGAGCGCATTGCCGTCGAGCGAAGTGACGCTCTACCTCGCAGATCCGGCAGTCATCAAGGTAAGGGCGATCAGGCGACGAAGCCTTCCCTGCATACAGGCATAGCACTCAACGTTCCGCCGCAGGACGTGATCGGCGCTCGAGCGCGCTTCCCGAAGCCCATGGGGCCGTACAAGGTACTCTTGGCCTTTGGTCCGAACCTTGTTGCGTGCGAGGGCGATGAATGGAAGCGTCAACGCAAGCTTGTCGCCCCGGCCTTCTCAGAGGTGATTGACCCTTGGTGCCTTGCTTTTCACATTCGGGGCCCTGACGTACTGCTCTAGAGGAACAATAGGCTCGTTTGGGATGAAACTGTGCGGATCATGTATGACCTCTTCGACAACGTCTGGGGATCCAATGATACCGTGGTCATCGACAATATCACGGATCTCACGGTGCCTGTGCGTATTCGCTTTCGCAGTGATGGCTCGTGCGGATACTTACCGCTGACCACTCCAGATTACACTCCTGGTGATCGGCGTCGCAGGCTTTGGCCGCCGCATAACATGGACTGAGGACGCTATCGCACCCGCTGGCCACAAGATGACTTTCAAGGTTTGTGCCTTTGTTCTCTTGCCGGTACACGCACGGCGTTGACAAGTATTCATCCACAGGATGCCCTGAATGTCGTCTCTCGTAACCTTTTCCTCCAGGTGCTGTTCCCACAGTGGCTCCTCCGTTGGGGCACGTCGTCTATGCGTCGGTTCCACACCGCATATACCGAGCTAGGGCAGTACATGCAAGAGATGATCGATGCCCGGCGGTCTGCGGAAGTCAAGGAGGAGCGTCATGACCTGTTCAGCAGTCTGCTTGACGCGAACGAGGGGCTGGCCGAGAGTGGAGAGAAGCTCACGGATACAGGGTTGATGGGCAACGTGTTCATCTTCATGGTTGCAGGATACGAAGTAAGTGCCATGCTGCTTTAGCGGCTCGGTTCGTCACTAATAGAACGTGCGTTAACAGACAAGCGCGCACACGCTCGCATACGCATTCATTCTGCTTGCGTTATACCCCGACGAACAGGAGAAGTTATACCAGGCCATCAAGGCCACCCTTCACGACGGTCGCACGCCCGTAAGCGACACCGTGGATAGTCCGCCACTCTCCACTGACATATCCCCGACAGCGATACGAAGAATTTTCGACGTTCTCATACTCCATGGCGTGAGCCCGGCCCATCTCTGTCTACCTCTCCCGTTTTCGTGCTCACGCAATCTCGCACCTCCCCAGCGTCTTCAACGAAACGCTCCGGCTCTTCCCCCCGGTCATCACCATCCCGAAACAGAGCGCAGAGGACACGGCGTTCACGACGACGAACGCGGCAGGGGAGCGCCGCACGGTGCCTGTGCCCAAGGGCACGTACGTCACCGTGCACACCCCGGGCCTGCACAACAACCCGAAGTACTGGGACGCGCCCGAGGCGTTCCGCCCGTCGAGGTTCCTAGGCAACTATCCGCGCGACGCGTTCCTGCCGTTCAGCGGCGGCCCGCGCGGGTGCATCGGGCGTGGGTGCGTCTCGCCTCCTGGGATCTACCTTTTGTGCAGCAAGAATATTCAGTTGGCTCATGATGAACGGCTATGATCCCGCTTTCACAGGTTCTCGGAGACGGAGTCGATCGCGGTGTTGACGCTCGTCATCTCGCGGTACCGCGTTGAGGTGAAGAACGAGCCGCAGTTCGCGGGCGAGACCTTCGAGCAGCGCAAGGCGCGCCTTCTTAAGAGCAAGCTGAGCGTGACCCTCTAGTGCGTTCTCGCCCATCCCTTCCCGTGTCAGTTGGATGTAGTGACTGAACGCGCCTTCGCAGCCCCGAGCACGCCCCGCTCGTGTTCAAGCGGAGGTAAGACAACGAGATGACGATCCTTGAACGATCGCCTATATACGAGCGCGAGGCGACGGACGATGGACAATTGGACAACTTTGCAGATTTGCGACTGCGGCCACGACCACGAACATGCGAAAGAATGCTAGTGCGCACTTTAGCTCTGTGTGTTTGGATACCCCCACGGCGATGCCGCGCATGCTATTAGCTCCCGATTGCTCCTCATGTCACCAGACTTGCCACAGTTCTAACACACGTCGCGACGCCGAGGCCGGTTCTGATACAGTGTCATGGACTTCTCAGGCTTCCCCAGGCGGTGCGAATGAACTTTGTGAACATCCGCCTAGGCTATCATGTCGGTATGGTAGTCCACTTGCCGAATCGCTCTTGATGCTCTTGATAGCGAGTTCTATGTCTTCATCATCATACAAGCAGCTTACAGAGCGTTCACACTGCAGACGAGTTCTAGAGCAGCCCGGGCTTTCATTCCGCGTCTGACTGACTCTCAGAAGCCTCGCGAATTCTGCGCTCAGCGCCGAATCGGTGTGGATGCGTACTGCGGTAGGATTGCGACTTGACTCCAACTCTGATGCACGATCGCCTAGCTGGCACGCTGGGAATCGAGTCGTATGGTTTGCCATGCAGAGTACTGCAGCAGCAGCATCGATCGTCGCCCACAATGTGGGATGAGATCTAGGCTTGTAGTGGACTTTGCCTTGCACATCGCAGCGAACTTCGAAGACTGCAGAAGGTCCAACGAGCCTAGACGTTGCAGGTGCTGCAGACAGCTTGTGAGTACTACTGTTGCTGCGCGTGTTGTAGGGAGGTGCTGTGGTAGCACCTAGGTGCTGCAGTATATACCTGACCAGCATGAATTGTGCAACTTCGTCAACCCCATTCCTTCTCGGCTCTATCGACACCTTCCGTGACCTGGTTGACAATAGCACATCACAGCACTCCACCTGTTCGAATGGCCTCGCAGCGAACTCTCCAGGCTCCGCAAACGCTCAACAACATCGCGTGGGGATTAGAACTCCAGCTATGCGAGTATAGGTAAGTTGTAATAATCGTCTGTCAGTGGTGACACCGAGCCAACCTGAGAGTCCTGTCGCTTTGATTGTTCATCAAGCCTCGAGGCGGTACGTGAGGAACGTTTGGCAGTGCTCGATCTATCTCATGCTGATATCCATGCTTGAAGCTCCGTGGACTAGACAAGACCCTTCTCGAGCTACGGTTATCGGTCTCCCATCGACTGAATGAGACCAGGCCTATCAACAGGCTTCCTCCAGAGGTTCTTGGCCATATATTTGAACACGTACGCGCTCAGAAACCGACGCCTTCGATTCCCCCCGACGTATCCTACCACATGCTACCCCTTTCAGTGGCCGATATCGAACCACCGCCTGCGCCGGACATGCACTCTCTTATATCCGTCACACACGTATGCCGTCAATGGCGAGCCACGGCATTGGCGTCTCCGGGGCTCTGGGTAGATGTAGTCGCCACTTCTGCCCCTGCGGCGCGCACATTCGTGGAACGCGCGGGTAGCATGCCCATCCGCGTGCACGTGGCAATCATGGGTTCGAAGCTGTCAAGGTCACAAAAGAAAGCGCTTTGGTATCTCCTTCCCCACATTCGAGGGCTCATCCTCCGACTACGATACCGCGCCGAACTCTCGCTCTTCAAAAAGATCCTCTCGAAGCTCGCGACATCGATAGTCGACTTAGGGGTATTAGTCTGTTCACCGGACCCATCTCAACAGCAAGGGCGATGGATGCCGATGTTTCGCGATGGGTACCGTCTGTTTGGCCGGGACGCATGCGCCCTCAAATCACTGGCAATCATATCACCTGAACAGCTCGTCCTCAACGATCGTTGTCCTAATCTGCGAGCTCTAAGGATACATCAGCCGGCAACCAGTGCACAATCGGTACCTCTGACTCGGTTTCTCTCCCACACATCCGACCTCGAGGAACTGGTCTTCCTATCCCCAAAGGTGTTAAAGACCCGCTCTCCCGTAAACGGCGTCAACGCTCGTATCCGTCTGCCTCGGCTGAGCAGGATCCATATCCATCTACCGCTGAACACCACACTTACGGCCTTGGAAGCCTCTGTTGTATCCTCAATCTGTAGCCTCAGAGTCCAATCCGGGCTAGTAGGCGACTTCGGTCAGCTCGGATACACCGTCCGTGGACGATTGGAACGAGAGGCAGCAGACCATGCGGTGGAGCTCACGTCGCACGGCAGCCTTGAAGAGATAGGTTCAATGGCCCGCCGCAGCAATGGTAATCCTCGACGCTACTTCGCCATCGTTCCTTGGTATGCAGACCATGTCAAGTCCTTGAGGATCACACGTCAATGCTTCTCAGAGTACAACATGAGCGGATCTGTTTACGCCTTCCTTACACCTTTGGGCAGCATGCCTGCGTTGGAGATGCTTGTGGTTCGGGTAACCTCGTACGACGCCGTGTTCGCCGACCTGTGCTTCAAACTCGAACATCCGTCACAGTATTATCCATATTTACACACAGTCATACTCTCGATCTTACGTCCCTCCTTCCCGCTCGAAGACCTACACAGCCTGTTCCGCGCGACAGCGCTCAGGGCGACGGCGTTGGGCAAGCCCCTCCAACGTCTCATCATCTGCAGTCCGGCCCGACGTACCAAACCCGATAACTCAATGTACGATAGCTTTGGCGTTGATTGTATCACGTTCTCGGATTCGGATGCTGGATCGTCAAGCCCCGGTAGCATGTGGACGCGATGGAGTGCGCCGGATTTGACCAGGGACACTCGACTCGACCCGAATGGTGATGAGCCTATCTGGGGCCCAGGAAACTTGACTTACGACCAGGCATGGGCTGAGTGCGCGTCTCGCGACCATGGGCCTTCAGAGCTTTCAGGGACCGGGAATGCTGAGGCTCCTAGAGCACTCGACTCCGTGCGTTCGGATAAACGGGAAGGTGGGATTGCCTGGGAGGTCGTGGGGGAATTAGTACTGCTGCTGCTACTTTGCTATACGGCCTTGGTTCATGGTGTTTGAAGAGGTACTGCACTTGCTACATCGGCATAGACTTTATTCATTTGTCATGAAGGCTCTCGCTTGGGTCCCTGAATAGCATGGATATTGATGCAATATTGATGATCTTACCACAGTGAGAACGCGACTTGGGCTTTCGAAGGGTCTTACGGAGTTTTGTAGTGCAACCTATGCAGGGTATAACACCTAACTTAGTAACTGGAACCATCATTCTGATTCCTCAGAGGAGGTTGTGAGAAGTCAATATCCATACAGAGTTCCACGCACCACTGAACGGATGCCATTTGGCAGCCGGCATAGAGCCGGTCAATCAGGCTCCGATAGTTGCACAGACAGACGTTGCGGGTGAGCTATGATACAATTACCCAAACGCCCAACATATACTACTTTTACAACCAACGGAGGGGAGTAGCGTGATGCCACGGCGACAGAACATGCAGGCGAAGTCTGCAGAAATCTTGCTCAGAAAGGACTGATCTGCTGCGGGTGTGTGGAGTCGCCCATCTCGACATCGACATCGCGCGATTGCTTGACCTTCAGTTGGTCTAGCAGATAATCCAACGTCGACCGGTTGTCGTCGCACCTACGAGCGGCCACGTAAGCAAGGTAGCTGCCGATGGCATGAAAGGCATCAACTTACAATCTTGACACCAGCTGCTCGAAGTCACTCAAGCCTTTCTGCAGCGCCCGGAGCACGCTCGCGTACTCGCCCGCGCGGTCCCTCAGGTGACGGCCATGTGCGCCCAGCAGCGCGCTCGCCCAAAGCAGGTCGAACTCGAAGTGCGGGCTCTTCTCCATGTGCTCCGCGACGAACCGTAGGAGCGGCCCGACGTACACCGGAGGAAGACCGCGCGCAACGAGTCGGATGTCCGCGCGGGGGACGCTCTCATACGCCTTCTGGATGAGCGGCCGCTCGTTCAGCCGGAACGCCATCACGAGTGCCTTGAGGTGCTCGCGCCGCGCGAGGACAGAGAGCAGCGCCTGCGGGGTGAGCTCGATGTCCAGATCGAAGGGGTCGAACGAAGTGCTGTCGTCGACAGAGTAGATGAGCAGGCCCTCGGTCGACGCAGCCGCCCACGCGCGCCCAGTGGGGGCGAATCTCACACACTTGGTGCGTGCTTCCTGTCGGTAGCGCCGCTTCGACATGTCGCCGTGCTGTCCGCCGGGCAGCGCAGTGTCGAGTCGGTCCTCGAGGTCGCTCGCGTCGCCGTGGTCATCGATAAGGTCGATGTTGCCCGCCTCGGTCACCTTGCGGCTGTCCAGGAACTCTTCTGTGCCGTCGAGGCTGAGGTTCTGCGAGATCTGGAACTTCTTGACCATGACGCCCTCGCGCACGTCGTAGATGACGACGTATTTGCTGTTCCCGCCCGCGATGATGCAGCGACCGTCGGCGGTATACGCGAGGCTGTTGAACGCCTTGCCGGACGCGTTGTTCGAGGCGGCCATACGGTCGTCGGCTTTGCGTCCTCCAGAGATGTCTCGTCGGCCGTCGATGATGTTCGTCTGCTTGCCCAGGTTCACGTCGAAGAACATGACCTGACCATCCAGACTAGACGCCGCGAGCTCCTTGCCGTCTGGGCGGAATGCAACCGAGAGCACGTCGGCGCTCAAGGTGAACGGTTCGACTGCACGCGACCTGCTGAAGACGTTCCATATGCGAACAGTCTTATCCCATGAGCCACTCGCGATGATGTTGCCCGTGGGTGAAAAAGCGAGGGAGCTAATGGGAGCTTCGTGGCCGGTCAGGACATCGAGGAGCTTCCCTGTCTGCACCGACCACAGGAAAACCTCGAACGAGTCCGTTGAGCCCGCAGCGACGACTTCACCACTTGGGTCAACAGCCAGACACGAAAATTGAACGGGAGTGGGGGAAGTGAAGGTTCGGAAGTTGCGGTAGCGGATCAGGTCGAAGGCGCGAACAGTCCCATCCAACGACGCGGAGAAGAGGACCTGTCCCTGCTTGGCGAACTCGACAGCAGATACTGCAGCTGAGTGTTCCGAGAACGTCACGAAGCAGAACCCAGAAGTTTTATTCCAGACCTTGACCTTGCCGTCGTCGCCGCCAGTCGCGATGTGCTGACCATCGGGCGCGTATGCGAGGGTGTTCATGTCGAAGTAATGGCCTTGTTGCTTGAGCACGTACGACTCGGACTGCCATTCCCAGACGAGGAGTTGTCCGAGCTTCTTCGCACCGAACGCGAGCCACTCGCCTGACGGATTGATCGCAACGGACGAGATCTTCTCCTGAGAGATGCTGAGGGTATGGATGTTCGAGAACGCGGGCATTTCCCAGAGGCCGAAGACACCGGTCGAGAAGCCGACGACAAGGAGGCACGAGCTGCGGTGGAATGTACTGCAAACAACTTTGGTGCCCGGTTGATTGAAGTAGTTACGCTTGTGCACACCCCATCGTGTGTTCGCAATCTCGTTGTATAGCGAGTCCGCTGCAGTCGATGTTGACGCTATGGGCTGGTCATCATCGCTGTCGCTGTCGTCTTCATCCTCCCTAGGCTTTGCTTTCCAGGTGAACACAGCCCCATCTCTGCTGACAGTGTAGATCTAAGGGGAGTTAGGTTCGTGGAAATGCGATGGTAGGTTGAAGGGCGACTTACCGTCTTCGCATCCGCCGAGAAGAAGGCATTCAACACAGCATCTTTGTGGCCCGCGAACGTCTTGGGGCGGAAGCCCTCTACTGGATCGAGTGTAAATAGCCGGGCAGTCATATCTCGCGAAGTGGTTATGAAGCATTTCGAGTCTGGAGACCACTCGATGCTGAGAACCTCGTCGTGATGGCCAGTATATGTGCGATGGAGGTTGAAGGGCGCAAATTCTCGTATGAGATGGTTCGGTGTCCGCCAGACCTGCACATGAGAATCATGCGAGACAGCAATATATCTGGTAGATTGACGTTCAGCGGCGGTATCAGACCAAAGCTCATAAATTTGACGTACTTTCCGTCTGGGGAAAACTTGATCGCCTTCACGGGCTTTTGGAAGTTGAAGTGGTGCAGCACGGCACCTCGCTTGAAGTTCACCAGCAATGCACGGCCGTCTGCGGCAGGTTCAACTGACGACTGCGGCGCAGAATGACATGTCTACATACCTTCGTCTACGCTAAGTAGCACATTAGCATCAGGACTAAGTGCGATCGCGGCGATATTTTTGCGGTTCTCGAAGGGGAAAGTGTAGGACTTGTTGCTGTGAGAGGTGAGCCGTAGCAGGAGACATACAAGCTTGGGAACTCACTTTACAAGGTCGAACACCGAAACCCTGTTTCCTACAGGGCTTAGAACTGAATTCCCATCCGGTGTGAAGACGATGTTTCCTTGTCTGTATACTGTTCCGCAGAGGTTGGAGAACTTGTGGTGCCTCAATATTTCACGCCCCGCTATCCCAGCCGATCCAGGCATACCTTATAATTGGCCTTCATCGAGTTCTGCACGAGCTCTGAGCAGTTATGGGCTTTGTTTCTGACCTTGAGTTTTCAAGCCTTTAACACCCGATTTTCGCCAGTATACACTACTTTCGGGAGTACAGAACAAGGAAGAAAGCCTGAGGGATGCCCGTAGGAGAGGAAGCTGGTGAGTAGAGAAGCGCTCATCTTCGCAGAAATTACACAGATCACGTGATCATGTTATTGGGGTGAGAGCGCTTATCTTCTCCTCTAGAGTCTAGACTCTTTTGCACTCACGACGACATCAATTCCTCCATGCTCAAGCACACCTCTCTAGCTACATGGCACTGCCTAACTTTTGAACGCAACTATACGGTTGAAGATGTTCTGACTGCGCGGGCCGTTGAGACTTGAGAAAATGCAACGCAGCAACTGGTTCTGAAGGAGGAGGGACGGGGTATTGAATATTCAATGCCAACTTCATGCGAATTCAGGGTCGTCAGGTTCAGTGAAGAGTACGTTGGTCGCACCTTATAGCCCGTTCCACTTGTATCTTACAGTACTAGAAGCGCAGAGCTCACTGTAGCTGTTCAAGTAGCTGTTGTGAGCACACTGAGATTGCGAAGTTGCTTCCACCACGTTGAGAACCGCGATCCCTAAGTATAGGTTGCTCGCGTCGCTCCCGTGTCCTTTATCTACTTGGGAAGGGTACTATGCTTCGGTGCCTGTTGATAGGACGTGACCTCATTCCGCTCTGCAAATGAATGGCCCAGCTTCCTTGTCTATTGCGGTTTGCACCGCATTAGCAGCTGACTATCCCGTAATGAGTTCATGGGACGACCTACCTGTCATCGCCCCTCAAGTTAAATACCCGCACTCAGAGGGGGCTTCCCCCCCGTTACTTCCCTCCAAGTCGTCTACGACGTTGATCCCCAAGAGCGGTGAGCGATGTCGGGACTACCCAACTACGTCTGAATGTCAGGTGCTGACTATCCCCTTCCTGCCTAACATAGTCTACAACATGCCGGTGACAATTCCCGTGATCCCTGTACCCCCGAGTGTTGTACAGCTAGAGGCTACTCACGACGTGAAGACGATATTGTCTGTGGCATGTGAACCACAAGCTGGAGTTTGTAGCGAGCTATTACAGCACTCTATCGCGAACAGCTCCAAATTGAATGGGCAAAGGAATGGGTTCGTGCGCGCCGTATTGGAGGCATACGGGAGCCACAATCATCTGACGATACGGTATGTGCAGTATACATTGACGAGTTTCTAGAGCTCACACTGTTGCTTCAAGCCCCGATGATGTTTGGATCGCGATTCTCACTCAGTTATGCTTCTAGTACGCTGACATCCCAATATTGTGAGAGGCGAGCTCATTGGATATACTTGCAGCGTGAATGCCCACGCAGAAGAACTGCGTGGATACTTTGTTGCACATGCAGCTCAAAGACGTCTGGTGGTTGAGGCCGGTGGAAGCCGTTATACCGCCGACTTCGGGCGCATGTCCCGCGATATGACACAACAAATTCATAAGAACGTAGGTGGTATGCTCATGCATTGTCATGGGGGCACGAGTTCAACTTTCGCCTTGCAGATCGTGGATGGAACACTCGTTGAATGGATCCTCCCGGACTTCACAACGACGACCCTCAATGACCAGACAATTTGTTCAGTAGTGATGATGTCCACGCTCAAAACGTGAGTACATACAGACGAGACGGGTACCTGATAGCCCTGACACGATGTAGATATTTCGCAGACGTATTTCGTCTGCGTTGCGGGCTCCCGACCGTAACTCTCGACGGAACGAAGGCCGATTGGCAGCGAATGCTGGATCGTCTTGACCGCCTGTACGAGTTCGGCGATGAACCCTCAGCCTGGGCCAATATGCTTCGCCCCATTCTTCATCGCTTCATTTCCGCCTTCGACAGTCAAGTCGACACCGCGTTCTGGCAACACATCGTGTATCGCCAAAAGGTGATGTCGGGCGAGGATAACATAAGCGGGTGGATCACCGCCTTCTGCGTGTGGGACAACTCAGGGCGATGGAAGGCCGGCCCCCTTCCCACCAACATTCCACGACTGGAAGCGCAGAAAACGATCACAGACGTTCGTTCTGCGGGTTTCAAATTGACACTTCGCAAAGGCCTGACTGGTATCCTTTCCAAGCGCTTCTCAGGACGTTTCCGACAGTCTGGTGCCGACACAGACCCTCGTCCAATGGCCCCGGCGGAGGAGGCTCTTGGCGGCAGCAGCACAGCTGTTGGAGCTACAGAGAGCTCTACTCTGCGTGGTAGCCTGCTGGAGATTGACGGTACGTTTCAATCTGAGAGATCTCGGGCTACGCTATCGCTAATCTCTACGCTATACATCACTTAGATGACTTTCGAAAACCTCGCTATACCCTCGACGGCATCTCGTACTTCACGATCGATGTGGTGTCGATCCCAGCAGGTTACTGCGAGGTGGATGTGACGGTGATCGACAATGGGCACATCATCGATTGCATGATGGTCTCCGGCCATGTCGCTGTTGAGGCGTCGGCGAGCGTAGCGGGTGGTCAACTTGACACTCTTGCACCGGCTCCGCAGTGGTTTCTGTTCGAGAAGAAGTCGAATGCAGATTAGAACTGCGCATCCCGGTGTCGCGTAGGGTCATGTACTGGGATCCCAATTAACACGCTCGGTGGTCAGATGACTTGAAGTCGGCACTGGATATTGTACAGTCGGTCACTTGGTAAGTTCTACATGGCGTAAGTCGTTCAGTTGTCTACACGGCGATTGACGTGGCTAGGATGTTGACAACAATGCTGCCTAGGGATTGAGAGGGAGTTTTCAGTAGGACAGGGCCGCAGTGCAGGATTGACGCTTAGTAGGTCGTTGACTCCGACTTGACGGCCGAAAGCCGCATCCGACAGTATATAAAGGATGTTATTGTCCGCATCACCTTTCCTACATAGCCATCGACACCACACAGAAGAGGATCCGCCTTCGCTCAATCAAGTCAAGACCCATGCCCGTCACATTCGCTGTAACCCCTACTGCCCGACCACGTGAAATCTGGCCAGACCGCCTGGCTAGTAGCATAGCAGTATATCGTGGCAAAGAGTCCATACGACTCTGTCCGTCATCCGTGAAGGATGGAAGGCACGAATTGCTCAAGAGCTCCGTCAAAGCATCCGAAAGTCCCTCGCTCCTACCGCAACGCAACGGCTTCGTTGGAGCAGTGATCGAAGCTTGGGCCTTCCATTCCCACCTTCGAATCCGGTACGTAGTGGCTTGTAGTGACTGCTGCCCATCACTGATTACTTGAACCCCGCTTTAGACCCGACGATGTGTGGACTGCAATTCTTACCCAACTGAGCTTCTAGTAGGTTTTCTCTGAGTCTGCTACACGGCCAGAATGGTGATGCCAACACACCGTGATTACTCAACTCTAAACCCCATCAGCGTGCACGCACATGCAGAAAGTCTGCGCTCGTACTTCGTCGCCCATAATGGACAGGAGGAATTGCGGATCAGTGGTATTGGAGGACGATATGGCATCTACTTCTCTCGCATGGCTCAAGAGTTCACGAAGAAGATGCGTGAGCATGTGAGTGCATAGTATGAATCAGAGCCCATCGATGGCGGTGCCTGGAATGCTCACAGTCAGATGGTTTAGCTCGTGGATCGTACACTTGCCGACTGGATTTTACCTGATTTTTCGACGACGACGGTGACGGATCAGACGGTGTGTTCTGTGCTCATGATGGCAACCTGCAAATCGTGCGTTATCACGGCTTCAGCCTGTGAATCTACATCGACTACCTAACACATGCTAACACCACTATTAGATACTTCAAGTATGGGGTGGATCTCACATGCGGGTTCCCGTCTGTGACACTCGAGGGCACAAGGTCGGACTGGCAGCGATTATTGAAGCGCCTCGACCGTCTCTACGAATTCGGCGACGAGCCAGCAGTATGGGCAAATATGCTCCAACCTATCCTGCGCCGCTTCGTCTCGGCGTTCGATGGCAACCCCGATGTGGAATTTTGGAAACATGCTGCGGATCGCTCAGGAGGGTTTTGCGAGCCGGAGTACTTTTCAGGATGGATAACGGCGTTTTGTGTGTGGTCGCAAGATGGCAAGTGGCTGGCAGGTCCCTTACCAGAGACCATCCCCACTGCGCCAACCTACAACGTCCCAGAAACCACCCCACGAAGTGGCTCCTCTCCATCACATGGCGTTCAACGAGGCAAGCTCATCGCCTTGCACTGTTCCCATTTAACACAGGCTGATCTAGATGCCGCGTTACCATGCACAGATCCGACAGGGCAGACATCCTACACTCTGGATGGAGTACGATACTTCACGATATCTATCGGTGATGTCCCGCCGGGTTATGGCGAGGTCGACGTGACCATCGACGACAACGGAACCCGCATTGATTGCACCATGCTCGCTGGCCATGTGGCGCTCGCTGCGATGGAACGTGCCCCAGGAGACAGGTTCTACACATTGAGCCCCGCGCCGCAATGGTTCGTCCTGAGGAAGGTGAGGCTATGCAGACTAATGCTCCCTAATACATCCGGTGTTGCTAATCCCGTACCAGATAGATCTCTGAGCGAATGCAACTAAAGTGCATATCCTCTGCACGTGCCCGAACTTTGCAAGAGCCGCGCCAATTCTCTGCATCCCATTGCCCTCACGAGCTCTTCGATCGAAAAGACAGACTGCCAGATACGTCAACTCGTGTGAAACATATGCAGGATAATGCACAGCCCTCTATGCATGTCTTCTGAGCTGCGGACACGGGACCTATGTATCACTGTGCCTAGAGCTCATCGAATCGTCCAATTGACATCCCGGCTCCGATGTGTGACCGTATGTCCTCAATGACTCTGACTTCTGCTCACGGTACACTGCAATTCCGCGTAGACTACGTCGAGTGCCCCGAGCTTGGTCTCCGCCGTACACGGGCCTAAGGCGGACACTACGCATATATACATGTATACCAGCCGAGCGCCTGCGCCACGGTTCTCCCGCGTACTACCACCTACCGAAGGCTACGAGTCTCAACATGCCTGTCACATTCCCCGTCTCTCCCGAGCTGCGATGCACAGACTGGCGCACACGGCCGGCTTGGATGGGCGTACGGCCGGGCGACACGTACGGAGACCAGGCCATGGTCACTACTGCTTGCGACAAACCCGGCGCGTCGTTCAGGGTCATGCAGGGCTCTATTGCGCCAAACGAGTATGCGTCGCTCGTTCCACAGAGCAACGGCTTCGTACAGGCAGTAGTGCAGGCATATGGCACCCATTCACACTTGCGAATACGGTATGTGGGCAACGACTTGATGCTGATGACCTGACATTGAGCGCTGATGCTACCATCAAGGCCGGACGATGTCTGGATCGCGATCTTGGGCCAGCTGAGCTTCTAGTAAGTTGACCTCGATATGCGACGTACCACTTCCTTCTAGCCTTCTTCAATACGAGGACGATGCTTACGAGTGAATTCCCGTTATACAGCGTGAACGCGCACGCGGAAGAATTGCGCGAATACTTTGTCTCGCACGGTGGGCAGCAGTCACTGTACCTTGATCTGACTGGAGACTATGGTGAGCTCGCTCGTATGTTCGTAGATGAGATGAAGAAACATGTAAGTAGCTACTCGCCGCTCGACCCAGAACTCTGCCTGAATGTTGTCAATTTGGATGCTGCAGAGGATGATGCTCAACGAGCTTACTTTCGACAGATCTCCGATAACACCCTCTCCGAATGGATCTTACCGGACTTCTCTACCACCACTCTCAAGGATTATACTGTGTGCTCGGTGCTCATGATGGCGACATGCAAAGCGTACGTCCAGAAGCCCTAGTACCCACTCTAATGATGCTCACCCTAAGTTACGTTCACCCCTTACTCACAGATACTTCAAGTTCACTGGCGGTATAACATGCGGGTTCCCCTCCGTCACGCTCGAGGGCACGAAAGAGGACTGGCAGCGACTGCTCTACCGCACCACGCGCCTCTACGAATTCGGCGACCAGCCCGCTGTATGGGCAGAGATGCTCCGGCCTATCTTGCGTCGCTTCGTGGCGGCGTTCGACGGCAACCCGGACGTGACGTTCTGGAAGCACGCCGTGCACCGCATCGAAGAGTACTGCGGGCAGGACGACCTCACCGGCTGGATTACCGCGTTCTGCGTGTGGAATGCAGATGGGAAGTGGGCAGCGGGCCCTCTTCCGAAGGACATACCCGTAGCACCGTCCTTCACCGAGCCTCCCCCNTCCCCCTCTTGCCCGTCCGGCTGTGGATTTGCCGCCAGAGAAGTTGGAGGACGATTCGTCGTCGAAGCGGAGCAGAGGCTCGATGTCCTTCCGCGTCAAGAATCAGGCGACGAAGTTGCTACGCAGAGGCTCTCAAGTGCTGTCCATACAGAAGAAGCCGTCCAGTATCCGGCGCAAGGTGGCGACCAGTGGTGAGAGCCCTGTGGAAGATGCTCCCCCCNGGTTCTGCAAGTACCGCAGATGACGCAAATGCGACAGACGACGCCCAGCCTGGGAGCGGCAGCGTCCTCGAACGCCGTAAGAGACATTCAGTCCTGATGCTGTTCTAGAATGATCACTCACCTCAAACATAGACGCGTCCTGGGACTGGAAGTATACACTGGACGGCGTGTCCTACTTTACCCTGCCGTTTGAACGCATTCCAGATGGCTATGGTGAGGTGGACGTGATGATAGACGACGATGGGAAAGAGATCCCGTGTATGATGGTGGCTGGAAACCTCGCGTTCTCGGTAACGGAGAGCACGCCAGGAGGGAAGCTTGATACAGTCAGCCCATCTCCGCAGTGGTACATGCTCCAGAAGATAAAAACCAAGAAGGCTGTTTCGTCTTTGAGCCGCTGGTACGACTCGTGATCTTGCGGCGGAAGTTCTATGTTGTAATTGTACTGTGTTGGGGATATGTACGTCTGCGGACCGTGCTGCCATATGACTACCAGTAGTATCTCTCCCGTTTTGTTCAAACATGCCTGTATGCTTTGACTGCCTTTACACTGGTTTGAACTTGAGACTCTGGACTGTACGCGCAGTTTCAGTGCATCCTCAGTACGATTGGTGCTCATGAAGAGCCTCAGCCGTGCTGGTGACCTCAACGCGGTCACGTGGGCGCGTCTCCCCTCTACGCCACCGCGCCGTGGGGATTAGAGCTCGTCATGACGTCGCGACTTACCCCCTCGTGTCCTGTCTATGATTCCATCCTCCACCTTCTCCCTCACACGCGGCGCCCGGCAGAATTTTGCATTATCTAGAACCTTGGGGCCCGAGTACATATATGAGCCCTCGCACACATGGATCGCGTGGGTATCTCCTACTTTTTGTCATAGTTCAAGTCCCTACGTCAGATCTACATATTCTGCATTCATAACCAGCTATCTCAGCTTCTACGCCAGCAACCTATCAGGATGTCATCTGGCGCTACTCGCGGTATTCAGCAGGCAGCGCGAGGCAACAACAAGGTACGTACCATGTGTTTGAGATGATGAAGACGATGGTGACGCGAGGGTCTCTCCGGTTGTATCAGTTGCTTCTCGGGGGTTTCGCCGCTATCTCAACAGGACTTGGGCTCTTCTGGTACGTACAGAAGGAGGACCAGGCACTGAAGGAGACGGCGCCCCACCCAGGCGCGATACCCACCTGTACGCCCTCTGTCGTCCCACAATCTAGCATTGCCATGTATGCTGATGGCGATCGTTTTATCTGCAGGGGAGTACCGCCTAACGCAAGAGCAGAACCCCATGTCAAATTCCGATCAGCATCTCACTCAACGGTCGTCCAAGACGGATGTCTCGATCAACCCCAAAAGCGTTCCAACGCGGAGTAATGATGATCAATCGGGGAGTCAAGGGCCCGCTGCATCGTATCTCAACGCAACTCAAGTGAGTCGACGGTTTCTAGACTTTCAGTGGGCGCAACATTGATATGATACTTCATCTGTAGGGGAAGGCAACGGATGAACAACAGAACTCTAAGAGCCAGCCAGCTCCTCAGAAGGAGAAAGAACCGGAATCAGAGATTGCATCGAAGGTCAGTTTTGCATTCACCAGATCATGTTGGGCGTTGCCGACACCTTTGTTCCATAGCGCCGCGAAGGGCCTGAATATGACCGCCAACGACATGGCTCCGATTCTGATTGAGGGATCGGCCCCTACGGGACGATGCGGTCACCCTGCATAAATTCTCCTCTATGCATCCCATATACAAGTACCAACCCGGCGTATACCAGAAGCTATGAATGGATAGTGTACAACATGGCGTAGCGAATGCGGATTTGTAACATACCGTTTCACACAATTACGACCCTATAACCACCTGCATTCAACTGCGCATGCGTATGGAGGACGTCGTGATACTGTCAGGCGGTCGCAGCAGTGATTGAAGCATCGAACGTGTCGTTGCTACCAGTGATAGGTGGATAGGTAGGTGTTCGATAGTATTGGGACATTACGCGTACGATGTGCCTTGCCTGAGTCTGCCAGTTGTACGAGGCAAAACCTCTCGAGTATCGGCCTCCCCGTGATCTGGGGTCGGCGTGTGCATTCTCTCAGGCGGCGTTAGGATGTTCAGCGTAATGACGTTCGACGATCCGTCGGCTGCAAGCGAATCGAAGACGGGCCGTGCCTGCCAATCCAGATGTTCATGACGCTCTTCACCGATCGCCGTCCTCCCAGGCATACGAGGCGTCATGACGTCATCTCTCATTGTCGCGGCGGTGACACTCGTTGGTTCCAAGTATGGTAAGCCGCCTTCCAGGAGTAGACATGCCTTGCAGGATGGTAGAGGCCGACGATGGTTGCCCCCAGCCGCAATAGACAATGGGTCAGCCAAGAGGATGCACATAAACAATTGCGTTCAACACCTGCTACTCACCTACACTCACTAGCATCCTCCCCCATCATCCTTCCCGAACACGCACTTAAACATCACACCCGTCTATCACTTCCAGCTCCAGCTATGAGTGCGCAACCAGGGCATACCTCGAACCTCCGTTCTGGAAGGCCAAACGCCCCTATACATGTGGCAACTCAAGGGGGCGGTCGCCCACGGGTATGTCTCCTACGGTTCCCTTTTCGAGGAGGGTATTCATGACACATTTACACGCAGACCATGATCCTCGGCATGGCCGCGTGTGCTCTTGGTTTCTACGGCTTCTACAGGCTGCAGTTCACGACGCAGAATCGGAGCCACACTTCTGCAGATCCCGCCGAGATGCCCACCTGTAAGTGTCTTGCCTCGGTTCAACATATCAGACACCTCGACTTACCACTCCTTCACCGCAGGGCAATTCCGTCACGCTCAGCAAACCCCCGAGTTCAACGAGCGCGTCAGCGCTCCCGGAGGTACCGGCACCAACCTCCGCCCTCGCGGCTCCAGCGCGCAGGAACCAACTCAATTCCTCCACGCGTCGCCCGTGCGTGGCGGCGGCACAGGAGGGGGCGCGGCTTCCAGCGACATGGTCTCCTCTGGCTCCAGAAACACCGAGAGCCGCGGCAACGAGAGCGGTGGGGCGACCGAGCGCGGGGGAGAAAGTCGCGCAGCAGCGAATGCGAGCGCGGAAGACCCCCGTGGCAAGAACAACTCGGTGCAGGCGAACAAGGCGGCCGGTGAGCATGACATGAACGTCGTGGCTTCGATCATGAGCGCGTTGCATGTCAGTCGAGCGTGACGCGCTGGGAGTGCTAGTATCGCAGAGGCTGACGCCGTATATTTTTCCTCATAGGGCCATCCGTCTGAGGGCACGCAGAATGAGAACGGCCACGTCGGCCAGCCCGCACCGGTGAAGCGCATGAACGACCGCGGCGGCATTTACACGAAGGTTAGTGGAGACAAGTCATCCGTATAACTTGCCCATTGTACTGACGTGCGATGGACGTCCAGAACTCGGATTACAAGGACAGCTACCGGAGGGACTAGGGCATGACAGCACTAGCCGGACGCCATTCCGATACTACGTCTGTTGGACTATACGTTAGCGAGACCTTTGTACACCTGTTACGACTTGTTACGATGACATACATACCAGTCCTATGAAAACACGACGTTTTCGCGATCGCGATGATGACTGTTGAGGGAGGTCGTCGCAGTTGAGTAGAAAGTCGTGAGGATGGCAAGAGAACAGCATGGGCGGCCGAAAGGGGGGNCGAGGTCTTAGTTGCTACTGTTACGGGACTCTTTCATAGCAACTTGACGCAGTGGAAGCGTGCAGGGCTCATAACCCTGAAGTCCCTGGATCGAAACCAGGAGTTGCTATTTTTCTTCCTTTTCGCAGAATCAGGAAATCAGACTCTCAATCCCCGTTCCCATCTCACGCTCCTCGAGTCTATTTATTTCCTACGGACTTGAGTGTGCAGACACTCTCAATCTACACTTCTGCTACGCTGAGATGATCGTCATGATCTGCATCCGGCGCATCCGCGAATGTGGTCTCCGTGTGGCTTGGCTGCGTAATCACCGCAAAGTTCAACGATGGCACTTCTCCCAGCGTGCCTGGCTGGTCCTGGCCAGAGTTAGAGGGAATACGCGACGACGCGGTGGTCGCTTTTTGGAGGTTGAGCAGGAAGTCGGTGGCGAGGATGGACATCAGGCTGGATCAGTGCAGTGTCAGTGTGACATATGGAATGAGTGAGTCGAGAACGGATGGATATATCATGGAGGTGTACGTACGGGTCCATGAAGAGCGAGAGGTAGCTGGTCGCCTCGGTGAAGTCTGTGAGCTGTGAGGATGATGACGGTAGTGTAAGTTCAATTGATCCATACATTGACGAAGTTGAAGAGCCGAGAGGGGCCTACAGAGAGCTCGGTCATGATGATATGCCCGACGTTCATGAGCAGAAGGACGCTGGTGTGCAAAAGCAAACCGTCTGTCAGTGCGACGCAGGACCGACCGCTGGATAGAGATCAATCGCACATGAAGTAGAAAGCTCCTTAATCACACGATAGTCAGCTCTAGCAGTCACCGAGATCGACAGAGTGGTTAAATAGTGAGGTAGCAAAACGCACCGTTGAACAACAATACTTGAGTGATGGATACCCTCAGCAGGCCTCTGGTCTCTCTGAGAACCCTGTGCGTAGCCCTCCACGTCACGACGACGACGATCAAGTCTGCAGTGGTTGCGGAGAGCCGGGAGAACAGGAGCACTGTCAGGATGCCGAGTTAGAGTCATTCAACCAGAATCCACCACGAGTCATGGCATCTAACGATCAGATGCGGTGCGTCTTACCGCTGTCATAACGGGAGCGTGACGGTGTTTGCGTCAGAGGACTGCGGTGTACCATGACCTCAGCTCGAGGGACTCACAGAAGGTTCGCTGACGGAGGCGTGTTATCTTGTTCCGAACAGAGTGCAGGCGGTGGGAGGTTCACGGGCCTAGTCCATACGACGTTGTCGATCTACAAGCAACAGGTGAGCGCCGCGCACCTATGCTAAGGGGGATCAGTACTGACCAGATCGGCAAAGAATGGGCCTAGGGCCAACATGAAGACAGCACAGTAGATGATCCTCGTTTTTTCGGAGAGTGCGTAGGCCCTGTTGGCCGAAAAGACTGTGAGGGGTCAGTACTTCATTGGTAGGCGTCGCAGTGTTTTGCGCATCTTCATGAGGAGTACGTACTCGCGGGGGCAATGTACACGAAAGGGCCTACGAGAACCGTTATCCAGTAAACCGCTGCGCAGCTGCAACAACAGTTGAGGTATGGTGAGGGGTGAAGTAGCCGGAACGTGCGTTGTCATGTACCTCTGTTGGATGATAACGTAGTAAGTTCGTGAGTCAGAGCACCGGGGATCGTGGTCAGAGCCTACTTTGTCCGCCATAGGATAAAACGTGCACATGGCTATGATGGGCTCTACAAAGGCCAGATATCTGATGGCGAAGTAGAGCAAGGAGGCGCCTTTGGTGGGCGCGGACCAGAACAAGTCGACCTCGTCGCCCAGGTTGATCAACCAGTTGTACACCACCAGAGCTGCAACGACGTGCGGACAACATCTGTTGTCATCTAGGGCGGGTGCGGACATTCAAGCCGAGACGAACGTACCCGTCACAGAGGCATCGCAGAAGAATACTACTTGGCTGAGTGGGATAGCGTCAGGTTAGCAGAATTCTGACTCGTAGTAGATTGGCAGACGGAAGAGGTACATACACGGATTGGTACACCGCGACAATTTCTGAGGCTTGAGCTGGGTCCATGGCGACGAAAGAGGTGTAAGTGAGTTAGTGTCCTCAGTCGTATCGCAACTGCATTCGTTTTATGCAACTCGGGACGATGCTGAAAAGATATTCCGTACGACATAGAGAATCCGCAGGATATGCGTACGGCGGTATCCTCGCGATCTGCAACGCATGCATATGAAGCAGCACCGCAGTCAAGGCGGTAGAGGGACAAATCGTCTTCGGGAACTATCGTCCTTCGGCGCGGTCGCGGCTTCGATTGCGCCACGCAGCACGTCTCGAGGCGACCACCGTATGCACTGCGAAGCCTTTGCCGCGGTCAGAGCAGGTGGCAAGAGCTCTTGAGAGAACCGGATGTCCGCAGTTGGCGATGCATCGTAAGAGCCACGAGTGTCACTCATTCACAGGCATCCCAGCTTGCGAAGCCAGTAAGGGGACATGCCAGAGTAGCAAGGGGTTCTAAAAGCGTCTGACCTTCGCGTCGAGCGCAGTAAGCTCGAAGAGTAACGGGACCTGATCTTTTCTGAGGCTCGATGACAGTCGGGATGAGCCTGTGATTTAGCAAAGGGGCGGTGAAGCTAACGCTAGCGCTGACAGTTGAGGCATCCAGGGAACTGACCATTTCGCGATGTACCATGCGTCGCAGGACGACGCCTAAGAGCAACAGAAAATCTGAAGGACAAGAGTTGGCGTACGTCGCGCAGGCGGTCGAGTCGCGGTGGTCATATGCATGTCGCTATACAGCAACGCAATGCCAAGAGGAAAAGATCATCATAGGCACGACATTTGTCCTTTCAATCGGGGAGGCCATCAGCTGCAGTGAGTGGTAGGTGGCGGGGACCTTGAACCGCTACCACCACCACCAAGAACTTCTCACGCCTGAGCGCCCTCCTCCCCGGGGAAAAGCAAAGGCTGGATCAATGTAACATGGATATAGGAATGCGAACCTCCTCATGAAACGTTGAGGAGCAGCCTGCAGAGGCCAAGAAGTGCTGGAGACGAAAATGACCGCAAAGCGGAGGAAATCAGCTGAGGAGCTGCAATGGGGAAAAACGAGTAGTGCTGGCAGATGATCCCGAGCGGGGAGGCGACGTCGTGCGCCTAGAGACAAACCGAGAAACGCCGAAACCGGATGACGGCCGATAGATGCGAGGCGATAAAGCCGCAGAGATGGAGCCGATTAGACAGACCGTGCAGATACGCCGTAGAGGCTGCTGAGGCAGGAGAGACTCTATTCCCTTGTCCTGAACGCATGTGAACCACCCCCCCNACCAGCAGGCTGGAAAGGGATGCAACACGCTCCTTAAAGAACAACCTGCAGTTAAGCGACTCGCGAGCGATTTTGAAGCGATCTATGTGGGCGTAGACATATAAATTGTAAGGACAGTGTAGAGGGAGCTGACCAAACGCCCCACTACCAGAGCAGGAACATGGTAGACCTGTACATCAAAAAGAGAGGAGAAATGCCGGTGGATACCAGGAGGAGGGAGAGTAGAAGAAGTATAATCCTTGGCGACGCGACGATTCCCCCACCAACTCCCCTGGCACTAGGGGAGAACGTCCTGTTGAACTAGACGCGCATTAGGCGCTGACTAATAGCAGGCTAGTAAGCGGGAATGGACACGAGGCTACCAGTCCCATGGAGAAAGTTCCGGATACTGTGGCTGAGGTACTACGTAGTATGACATCGTACTATACAGTATTACATCATAGCCTCTGTGTACATGTATATAAGACCGCTCTGTAGGAGCAGTCCAACAAGTCGCTCTTAACCTTCAATCCCTACGTGTGCCTCTATTCAGAGCTCTACAGGTAAGTGAGCTTGTGGGGCTTTCCACTGCGTAACAAGCCCTGCTCAACAG
>JAPEVG010000127.1:0-42844 GCA_029747595.1 Trametes cubensis
CTCGAGTGCTCATATATTGCGTCTCGCACCAGGATCTCGTCAACACTCATCACCCGGCTGATGCTCAACATCCGCGACCCGAAATTGTTCGAGCTCCCGCACCGCTGGCCGTCAGAGCTCATGGACATTCACGATCTCCCTTCGTCGAACGAGTAGTGGCGTCAGGACNATGCGGCNAGCTCGAGCGACGAGACCGAGTGCGCGTCTGTGAGGTCCAGTGCGGATGAGTCTCCGAATGCGCGGAGCGAGCTTTTGTCTCCAAGGCGGGTTATTGGACGGGGAGCGTCTGAGATATCGTAGTCCTCGACAACCGCGCTGTCCATACTGGGCCTTGGAGATACGGAGGGAAGTCCAGGTGCGGACATTTTGATCTGTTTGGGCGAGATGGTAGCAATCAGCTTTGCATGTCTGTTGTACATTGTGGGACAATATAGCGGCGCCGGCGTCCTGCGACTACTCCGCAGTGTTCAAGGATTTCATCATAGGATCATGCAACTGGCAGAGCGACAGGGTCACGATCCATGGCTGAACGTGATATGATATCCACCCCGATACCGCGTAGAGTGGATCCGGACGTCATATCACAATTTGAGGTGGTACAATGGATCACATACCTGGCTGAAAATTGAAATGATCCCCTGCAAGGTCTAACCCGGCGTGAATAGGAAACCAATACCAAGAGTGCGAGAGAGCACGAGGGAGATGGTGGGTTGAGTAAAAAGTCGGCCGAACGCGATAGTGAAGCTTTAAGCATCCGAAATTTGTACCGACGCCCCGCGCGCGCGTGCCCATCGTTTACTTATCGTCTTCCTGAGCCATTTGTCTCAATCACACGTAATATCGCCACTGGAGCGAGTTCTGGAACGGAGGTAGATCTTCTCATCCGTATAGGCACTCCCTCCAGCTGACCGGTCCGTGTATGCGATCCCGCGGGGCAACGGCGTTAGACGGAGGGCACGCGGAACCTGAGGTAAAAGCGAGCAAAACATAGGCCAACCGACAATCGCGTTCACGGTCTCATTGAACGAAGCTCAGGAAAACAACAAGATAGGTCTGGCGAGGCCGATGCGGTAAGGGATGGTGTGCACGTCGGAGTCGGACTCGAGGTGGATGACCGCGCGCGACTCGCGACTACAGCCAGTTTGGATTCACACGCCTCGCGTATGCGCGCCAGACGGAGTTCATCCGCGCGTTTGCCAGCCACCCGCGTTGCAACTGCACCTCCAATTGTCCCTTCTCCCTTACAACCACTCTGCTTCTGCTGCTTCCACATTCTGTATTGCTGAATCATTGCTACTACCGCAGGCGTTTCTCTAGACCTCGTGAACGCTATGATCTCGCACGCGCAGTCTTCCCGCTTGAACAACTACCACACTCATAAGCAGAAGATCCTCGGGAACCCGTCCGCCCAGCCCGCTCCAGCCTGGAAACCGAACGCGAAGGGCGCGTCGGGTTCGAATGCGGAAGCTGGAAGCAGGATTATTATCAGCCGGTTACCGTTGGACGTAGTCGAGAATGAAGTAGAGGCGCGTCTGAACTCCTTATTCTCCATCTGCCCTGGGTGGCAATTGACGCCAAGGCGCACCACCAGACATTGTTCTCCAGGACGGTCGGGCCCGTGAAGGACGTGTTCATGGTGTACAACTCGCAAGGGCGATCAAGAGGCATGGCGGTTGTCACCTTCGCGCGAACAGGGGACGCCGCAGTGGCGCGCGCGAAGTACAATGGCAAGATCGTTGATGGAAGTACGTTGTCTCGCTGCGGTTCCAACATTGACCTAGCCGTATCCTGACTTCAACATTGCACGCAGGGAGACCTATCAAGATAGAGCTCATTGTTGATGAGGACGCCGTGAGGCCAGCCGCGCCACCTGCCCCCGCGGTACCTTCTCTCCTTGACCGCCTATCCGGCCCCAAACCAACCCAGGGAGCCGCGCACCCGTAAGTTCCACCTCACTAGTTGACACTGTAGCATCATTGTGAACACCCTGCACCCTCCGCAGAAACGCGCGCCAGCCTGCAGCCCAGCCCGGGAAGGGAGCAGGGGCCGCGACGCCCGCACACAACCCCAAAGTGCGGCTGCGCGCGAAGAAGGGCCCGCGGCGCCTGAACAAGCAGCGGCAGCAGGCGAAGCAGCCGCCGAAGAAGAAGACCGCGGAGGAGCTCGACAGAGAGATGGAGGAGTACAAGGCGCGCGCGGAGGGCAAGGGCGGCAAGGCGGCCGCGTCGATGGAGGTCGCTTGACCCCGCGAGACGTTGGCATTGTTCATGTTGGCATTGTTTCTTTCTTGCTGGCGGGACCCTCGGAGGCCCGGATCTGGAGAATCGGGAGAAGACATATCTGCGTTGGAGGATGTTGCTATACTAGTCTGTTGTCGCGTTCATTCTATTGTACTGTCATATTAAGATCTTGATTGCAATCCACCACTGTTCGAAGAGAGGTCCGGATTTGTCGGATTTGGCGCGTTCGTTGGTCCTTTGGACGTGCGAGGAAGCAGCAGGACTTGGAGAAGGTCATGGCTGCTTCCTATTGAATACGTGCGTGGGTATTGTAGTAGTAGGAGAAGCGATGAGGCTGGTTTCTCAACATTCGACATTCAGTTGAGCTGGCTGTTCGCGTTTGGTTCCCCAGTTCTGCTGACATCTTCGGGAACCTGCTGTAGACTGCCTCCGGATACATATCGGACAAAATTATGAATGCCATACCACTTCATGAGAGCAAGCCTGCCCTGTGCTTCCGCTGGGGCATCGAAGCACGCTATGTAAGCGAGGGCCTTGAGCAGGATGCACGGTCGAGCTCGGTACACCATATCCATTCCATGCTATCGTACATTCCGCCCACATCATATGTCGAACTATCGTAGCTTCTTCCTGTCCTTCGTTCTAGCTCTTGCATCAAACCGCAACCGGAACGGCCTCCGCCCCAGGCTGCGTCTCGGGCCTGCGCTTCCCCTGCGTGTCCTCCGCGTAGTTCTCGTAAAAGTTGTGCTCGTCCTTGCCCGACGCCGCGCGCCCGGGGCCGTCCCAGAAGTGGTGCGCCTGCGAGTACACGCCGTAGGAGGTCGGGACGACCTCGATCAGGTCCCCGCGCGCGACTTCGATCGCGGGGATCTCGGACGCGGGGAGCCCAATGAGGTACGCGAGGATGCAGCGGATGACGGAGGCGTGCCCGATGATGAGCAGGTCTTCGCGCTCGCGCTCGAGCTCGATGAGCGTCGGTTCGAGACGCACTGTTGGCGTGTGTCAGGGTTTGACTAGGAAGTTGTGGCATGTATGCGTACCGCAGAGGTCGTGGTAGCTCTCCGCGCGTGGGGCGCGGTATGCATATGGGTCGTTCACGAAACGCTCCCATTCGTCGGGGTAGTACTTGCGCACTTGCTCGGGGCTGAGGCCGTCCCACACCCCAGGGTTGATCTCAGACATCTGCGGCCGTTCGATGACCTTGACCTTTGCTGGAGGTGACGGGTCGCTCGCATTATGAGTGAGGAACGGCCAAGCTGTGTGGTGGGAGCGTCTCCGCGCGGAAGTCCAGATCTAGTCATCGCGAATGTCAATTACGACAAGAGGAACATGTCCATGCTGGACTTACGACGAGACGACGCTCTGAGGGATTGATGCCTCGCTGTTCGAGCGATTTGGCGCGTCGCTCCAATACGAACTCCTTGAGCTTTTCCGCATACTCCCACCCGGCGGGCGACAAGTCAGAATCTGCCTTGTACGAGTGCTCGATGAGAGACTGGCCGGACTGTCCGAATCACAAATACGTCAATGTGAAGGGCGTCAGATACAGGTGTGATGCGCTTACCCTTGCGAAGTAGATGGTACGGAACCGGTTGTGGATATTCATGAGGAAGAATACTATCCTGGATTGAAGGTAACCTTGGATGCGCTGAACACTAGTCAGCACAGGATGGAATACGATCGAGCAGAGACATACGTTGACCATGATCTTCTCGCCAACCTGTGTTCAGTGTTAGATGCATACAACTCAAGAATGTGGCGCATCCATACATTGATAATCCGGATATAAGGCCAGGTTGTTTCTTCTACTGGCTCATAGTGGATCTCATGATCTTTGATACGGTTGTAATAGTCGGCAACTGCCTTCTCAGGATCCCAACCACGGTACTGTCAGATTCAGATATTCAGTGGGGCTCTGATCGTCCAGGCACATGATACTTGCGTCAGGGGAGGATATTTTGACGCTTCGGATGTTTGCCATGATGATCTCCTCGTTGTCGCAAAGCGACTCTACCATTCCTCATGAGCACTAGCGCGGACTGGGGAATTGTGGATAAATACCGAGCATGATCACATGGATGCCTGCCTTGTCGAACTTCTCCGCCACAGCATTGCGGCGCTCACGCGTGCCGTTGTTCGCATCGTAGATGACGACTTGCCCTCCTGCGTTGAAGAAGTCCCAAATTTGCTGCTCACAGCCCTGGAGGACCTTCTCCCTGAGCTTGATCGTTTCCGGGCTCTTCTCTCCTTGCGCCAACTTCAGCGTGCTCACGAACTACGAGTCGAGGGGTACCCACCCAATGTAAAGTAGTCCGGAGGAAGTTGATGTGCTCCTCCGAGGACCTTTCGCCTGTAGTCACCCAGCGAGATGACCGTGGTCTTCACACCCGTCCACCGCAGGTATCGTTCAAGCGCACGCGAGACGTGCGTCTTTCCGCGAGCAGGCAATCCAACGGTGCATACCAGGATTTTACCAGCATGGAACAAAAGACCTGACGCTGTGGTGTATAACGGTGCGACCATTGTTCATACAAAGTCTGGCGATGGTGGGAGTGAACAACAAGGAGCTCCTCGACGCTCCGGGACTGCCCATGACGCCGATGGCCATGTTCTGGTTCCGCGCATGGTTCCGTACTTATCTGCTAATCTAGGCCTAGTCTATCTTATCTTATCAGTAATAGACGCCCGTCGTAGGTATATAAGCACAGGTCGTGCGGGGTGGGTTGAGCCACCTGACTCATGTTTTCTCCTAACGACCACCACCTCCTCACTGACTTTCTACCTCGCATCAACATGGCAAACCAACGCTCTCGCACACGGCGCAAGCAGCGCCAGCGGCGCGCGAGCACACCATCGACACCACTCGAACAATTCAAATCTAAGCAAGTCTCAGCTGCCGAAGTTAAGCGCCAACATATAAAGAAGCAGAAGGCAATGGCAAAGGCAAAGAAACAACAAGCACAGCGTTCGACAATGCTCGCCCAGGCCGCGCGACGTGCGCGGAGGGAGCGGTGGGCAGAGATCGCGGAGGAGACAGAGCGCATCGTGCTCGGGGATGGCAAGTACGTTGAAGAGCGCCCCGCTCCCTCTGTTTCATCCGCTGTAACTCAATCCTCGCAAGCCCAAGCATTCTCGGCAGTCATCCATACCCTTCACGACATCCTCCTCCCTATCAGCCTCAGCCGGGAACGCACCGTGTTCTATCCCCACTACTCCCGAGACCTCGCTAAATGGAGAGAAGAAAGGCCTATTGTCACCTACCCAGCTACCCAAATCGAGTTCACTCGCCAGTCGACCTTGACCGCCGCGCGCCGGCTTGCCCTCGCACGGAGTCAAAGCACGACCCAGTCTACCGACCTCGGTGTTCTCTCCTTCGCCTCACCCAAGCGTGCAGGCGGGGGCTACCTGCATGGCGGCGACGAGCAAGAAGAGACGATCGCCCGTCTTAGCTCCCTCGTGGCCAGCCTGAAAGCCCCCGCAGCCGCGGACTTCTATCAGGAGCATCGCATCTTCCGCTCCTCTGACGGTAGTGGACTCCACGATCACTCGATGGTCTATTCCCCTGGCGTGGTTGTCTTCCGCCGCGACGCAGACGACACTACCTTCACCGACCAACCCCCGGTTTTCGGCCTCCCCGGCGGCCACGATGACCTCGGTGGCGAATTCATCCCCCCATATCTAATCAACGTCCTGTCCGCTGTGCCTGTCAATGCCGCAGCTGTTCGCCAGAAGCACGTCATCAAGCCCGGTGAAGAGAACCTATTCGAACAAGGCATCCGCTCTGCTATGAAGGAACGCATGGCACGTGCCCTACGCGCGTTCGAGCTGCGCGGCGACAAGGTCCTCGTACTTGGTGCTTTCGGATGCGGGTCATCCGAGAATAAAGTCGAGATGGTCGCTGAGATCTGGGCTGAGCTACTGGCGTGCGGCGAGACCGTGGACGACGTTCGGCAGGAGGCTCGGTTCAAGAACTCGTTCGAGAAGATCGTCTTCGCTGTACCTGGGAAGTTGCTCAATCCGTTCAGGAGAGCTTTCGGGATGCGCGAGCTGATCGAGCGTGTTTCGGACGCTGTAGTATCAGATACTATGGAGGAATGAAGTGTACAAGTGTAATGTAGTACGAAGATACCCCCTCACGGACAGTGGACATGTGTGTATCTCTATCATCACTTTACTTGTATCGTGTATTGTTATTGATACCGTACTTTACAAATGAATTCGCGGAGTTCGAGAAGAAAAGCCCAATATTGTGCTCGGTTCGTCCAACAGCACAGTGAGTAAGTATGCCAAGTATTGCACGTTGTTCGTAAGTGTGGGACTCTGTAAATGCATATATGTGTCTGATATAAAGTTAGATATTACTACTGCGTCTTCCATTTACAACGAACGTCAAACATGAACATATACACGGATCGGTAAGTCTGAAGTGCCCGAATGACAAACTGACGGCCGCAGTCGCCGCAGCTAGGGACAGAGCATCCTCCTGAAACTCAGCAGATATCCAGATGTAATCCAGTGCGCCGCCAAGTATCCCAAGTTCCATCGCTGTTTCCCGACGTTGAACATTGACTGCACAGCCCACAGCGACGATACTTGGTCATCCAGAATCCACATTCTCGGGTCGCACCATCTCCCGTCTCTCGCTGTTTACCGCCGCATGCGCAGCGGGCTGCGGTGCAGAACCTCGGATGCGATCGCGGACTCGGAACGGCGTGAAGAAGTTTGAGTGTCACCCCGACTTGCTCGGGGCTCGGGGCTCACAGCTCCCGCCCCGAGGCCCGAGGGTCATCGCATCGCTGATCGTGCAGTCGTGCAGGGTCGCGTACCTTGTTTAGGCGACTAGCCGTGTGGAACACTCAAGATGGGCAAGTTTCAAGCTGCGTTGGTAGTGCGCGGAATAACGCAATGCATCCCCTCGGGCAGCGCTGGAGCACTAGTAATCCTCGCGGGCATGCCAGGCCACGCCCGTGCCGATATGTGCTATGCGAGAAACACCCGTCTCATTGGTCACGAACTCGATCGAAGTGCGGTTTGGATGGAGGAGAGTGGATAGTCTATGCTTTCATTCCGGGAGTACTAGTCACAGACTTGTGCAGCGCTCGAGCTTTGAGATGAGATGGCGGGACCGTGTCCTACCCGGACGATGGACCATGTACACGGGCACAATGACCGGGTCTCATACTTGGTTGTTGGTCGTGGAACACCAGGACACCCATCTTCAGGAAATGCGTCTCACCTGTATACTGTATCAGCCAGGCCGTCTGTATGAACGCTTGTTCGGGGATCTCGCGGCAAGTCCCCATTGAACATCGAGTGTTGAGAAACTTGACCGTTCATAGCCCAGCGTCCTCACACTCCCACCGAGCGTGCATCGCCCATCCATCGAAATAGCTGTCTACAACGATAGCGTTCATTAAGCTATCCCGGGACGCACGGGCGGTACTGCAGTGAGATGCTCAGATGATGTATGATCGACGTTATGAGGGTGGGAGATCTGGAAAGCTTTTGTTGGATATCATGATATACTGTACAACGCCACCAACCTGAAGCAGGCTGCAATTTGCAGTCCAGCTTACCTTGGTGCCTGGTATATGCTATATCTCGTACACTTCTCGTCAACCACAGGTCAGAAAAAGGTTGCTGGAAGAGCGAAACAAGTGCAAGAACGTTGGACGCGTTCAAATGTTGGAACGCACGCTGCGCACCGCCTCGCTAACCATGCTTTTCTTGTCCAGCTCCTCGCTATCACGCGCCCCGTCCTCAACACCTCTACCTCCAACAACAGTCGTCGCAGACACGTCGACCTCTTCGAAACGCGCACATTCGCTCGCGCCGCGGACAGGGAAGAGGAGGTTGAGCGACCAGTAGACGAGCGCAGAGACGCCGAACCCGGTGAAGAACGACATCTCGTATATGCGCGTCGCCGCGAGCGGGACCGTGCGCCCCGTCGCGCCCGCGAAGCCGACGACGTTGATCAGAATGCCTGCAATGTATGCGGCGTAGGCCCTGCGAAGGCAGAGTTAGAATCGTGCAGCAGAGTGATGAACGAGTGGAGGTGCTGACCGGAAGTTGATCCCGTAGGTGTACCAGTACCACCCGTCAGTAGAGGCACGGTAGAGGCCTTTTACGTTGTAGTGACCCTTATGGATCACATAGTAGTCGGTTATCTGGACGAATGATCATGAGAATGGGATATAGCTCATAGGAAAGCCGAAGTACACCCACCATCACCCCAGCGATGGAGCTCAGGAACACAGAGTATGCGGAGAGGTATGACGTGAAGCTGTTGCTGCTCTTCAGCAGGTTCCATGGTAGCATGCAGAGTCCGACTATGGCCGCGATGTAGCCTCCACGGCGGATATTCTACAATTGGCGAGGGCGTTAGCAACGTAACGTGAAAACGGTCCTTCGAATGTAAGACATACGATGAACCGAGGGAACAACGCCGTTAAGTCGCATCCAGCACTAATGGAATTGGCAGAGATATTCGTGCCAAGCTACGAAGTAATATGAGTTAACGGATCCTCGCCCAAGAGTTCGAGAAGGATGGTAGTGAAACACGTACCTGAGCAATGATGAAGGACGCCGCGATGAACCAGACACCGAAGCGGGTCGCATGGCTCGGCTCGCCATCAAGAAACTTGCCCAAAAGGTCGATCGGAGACCAGATCGCCTCGCCGTAGATCGCCTGCGACGACGAGCTCACGATGACGCCAAAGAAACTGACGATCGAAAACCCGAGCGGGACGGAGATGAGCTGTGGCAGCCCCGCAGCAGATGGATGACGGGCCCGGGAGGCGAAGTCCGGAGCGTTCCTACGTGCGCGGTGAGTTCATGGGTACGGGTGAGCNGGGAGATNGGGATGGCGTACGTGACGAGCGTGGCCATGTTGCTGATGCAGGACATGATGCTGGCGACCATACCCCATCCGAGAGCGGAACCATGCAAGGTCGCCGGTTGATGGATAATGGGACCGACGCCGTGTGCCTTGACCAAGCACCAGATGAAGAAAGTAATGCCCGCTATGGGTACAACGACTGCCTTGAGCGTGAACAAGTGACGTCTGCGGAGGTACGCGTAAGTATATGCTAGAAATGAAGTAATGCGAGTAGGCGTGCATTTTATGGATCGGGAACCAGATTGCGGGAAGGGATATGAGCCAGAACAGGAAGAAACACATGAAATCGCGAGTGTTTGTGCCTGAAGAGGCAGGCATGGAATTCGCTAAGGGAGATGTATGAGCACACGTTCAACAGGCATTAGGAAATTTACTGACGAATGTTGTTGACCGAAGGCCACATCGCTCGTAGCATGACAAGGACGCATGATCCGCCAATACTGGCTTGTACGCCATACCAGATGCTACATCACATGTCAATAAACCACTGATACCGTCACTTGAGGTGAAGCACTTACCAAGCCATAGCACCTCGATTGAATACACACCAAAGGCTGCCCCAAACTCCAAAGCTGGTCCGTGCGACTACCGGAAACGTCACATGGAACACAGCACCCGGACGAGCATTCGCGACGATGAACGGCGAGACGACGCCGTAGCCTATCCAAACACATATCCAGGCTTGCCACCAAGAGAGGCCAAGCTGGACCATGGAAGAGACGATCATCCATCTAGCCATGCACTGTGAGGATTCAATCGACATTCGACACGCAGGTTGTAGACGTACGTATTGATGTTGAAGCTGTCCGCGATCCAGCTGCAAACATGTCTAAGGTCGATGCGCATTCATACAGACCAACAAGTTGTCACGCACAATGCAATGAAGTTCCAGTAGCCCCATGTGCGCTTCTCTTCCGGCACCGGAAGCAAGTCCTCATTCTACCGACATTCAAGCTCTGTCAGCGCCAATGCTAAACTGGTAGTACAATTGATGACTCGCACCTGGAGAAATGACTCGGAATAGGACAGTGTCCGGTCATGGGGTACTTGTAGCTTCTGAATCAGACCCATGGCAAGACCTTCGTAAGAACGTTAGCGAGGTGCACGTTGCTCGCGGCGGACGGCGGGCGATGGGGCGGCGGTCGAAGGCTCGGACGACTTTACCCCGCATCGCTGCTACTGCTTAAGAACCTGCCAGTATAGATAAGGATAGGCTTGGAGTGGCGCTAGCAGGAAGCCCGTACGTACCGTGCCTTGGGAACGGCTGATAAGTGCAGGTTCACCCGACCAGATAACGTTGTGTACCCTTGAATAGCGAGGTCGAGGACTCATTGTACCTGACATCTGCCTATCTTTCGGGGTCGATGGTAAAGCCGAGCAGTCGAGACTGATACGGGGCACTATAAGTTATAGTATAAGGGGAACATATGCATACTCTACATCTCCGTTAGGTCGCAATGTGTGTTATATGCGTCCTGACGTGGAGGTGGAAGTCTAAGAGGAAACACATTGGCTGTATGAAGCACGCGCTCAGTTCGCGTACTTATCGCCGCAGGCAACTTTTGATCCAGCGCTAATGTGCCGAAGTACAGCGTGACCGTGACGTAATGCTGTTAACTCAAGTAAGTACGCTAGCTAGGCGCTCAATTAGGCGCTCGTCTCGTTTGCTCTCTTCCGCCACTCCTTAAAATCTCGACTTGATATGAGAAACGTACGAGTGGAAGGGTTCAAAACACAAGTATGGGTTGGTGGCTCCGAAGTACTCTTATAACGGTTTACAAATGCTCTGCACTTTTCCTGGACATATGAGCGCCGAAGGCGAAGTTCTAACAAGTGGGCTCGGGTATGCCGGCCCAATGGCTGGGATGACCGTTGACCGTCAATTTTTTGCTGGCCTCCACCGACACTCGATGTGAGGCTTGGGCACGACATTTCATCTGACCAGAATGATTTCAGGATGTTCTGACGGCTGGATATTCTCCTTACAGATATGCTGCTGCTGCTGCTTTACCATCATGATGAACTTGGAGGCCACACTGGACTCGGACCGCACAAGTGATGAATGATCGCACGAAACTCAGCGCTGGCTCTACTCGCGTCCCAGCAGCCGTTGGAGCCACCAGAGGGTGGGACCGAGTATCCGCGTCCGTCGACACGGTCACAGGACCGCGTACAGGCTGCGTACAGGCGCGGCGAAGAGCGTCCTGTCCCATTGCTGTGCGCGCCGGCAACTTATGATGGCCCAGCCCCAAACATTGCAGGCCGTTGATGGACTTGGTTGTCGATGAGTGCGAGCGGTTGATGCCTACGCCTCGATGATGCTCCTATTCGGCCCATGGGGCACCTGGGCGCGAGGCGACGTTGGCGGATGTGAACGGGAGAGCAACAAGTGGATCATCAGACTCTCTGCCTCCGCCGCCCCCCGACCGCCGCGCTGCGCTCTCTGACTCCGGGATCATTTGTATCGGCCACCTCTTGCATCTAGGTTTGTGGTTCCTCTAGCGGCGTGGGTGTCATAGAAAGCTCAGCACCGGCACTGACCGGAGGACATGTCGACCTGCTTACTGTCGTGTCTTATACCAGAGCGCAGTCGCGCATGCTACTCCCCGGGTCCCGAGAGCAAGTGTTGCACACTCAAACACGATTAGACATCGATCCAACGATCCGGCGCCGTTCACAGCTATCCAGTCAGCGGTGCAATTTGTCTGACAGGATTGACTTCCTAATATACCGGAGCGCCTGTTGTCCAGTATGATATATAATATACCGACAGGGCCGATCGGGGTCGGTTCCGTTTTGTACAGTGGGATACTACAGTATTGTTACAAGGAGCCCTGGCGGGTATGGTACAAATCCAGCCGTATACATAGACCAGAGTCCCTTATGATATGAAGACCTTGCGTAATTCTTTGTATCGACATCTTTCCACGGGGTTGCGCGGATCGAACACCCAGCCATCATTCTTAGCAGCCATATCGTCCCATGCCTGAGCGCTCGTGAGTAACATGCAAGACGTCGATGTGGCGGCCGACTAACCTCTTTGGAATAGACTTGACCGTTTGGCATCGCCATCGGCATGTTGTCGGCGTCCATGATCTTGCCTGTGAGGCGGCAGACAATCGTGGAGTTTACATGGTGGCTGAACGGCACTTCCTTCGCAAGCTCGCCGAGGTCCGGGTTGCATATGGGACAGTCTACATTCCTTGTTTCATGGGTGTAACACGCCGGGAGCTTCAGTGATGCCAGCCCGGCGTACATCGCGAGGTGCAAGAGCGGCTCTGTTGGCAGAGTGCTGAGATGGTAGATCGCCAGTCGAAACGACTGTATGAGCGTCGACCATCGACTGGGGTCGTACAAGCGCTGTGTGGCATGTGCCGTCAGATCTAGGTACCTCCGGGAATGACTTATGAGCGGTGAACTCACTTTGTACGGACCACAGGTTGTGGTTGGCGGATAGCAGAGAAGCCCAGCCGCCTGGACGACCTGATGAAGATGCGTCTCCTGCCAGGGTAGCAGGTGTTTCTTAGAATAAGCCATGGCTTCGACGGTCTTGCCGGCGCGCGCTAGCTCGATGTATTCTTGTAACCGCAGGTCAAACTCCAGCGTGTTCTGTTTTACCACCGCTAAGTATTGCAAATTCTCGAGCCATCTCTTAATAGTTGGAATTAGTACCTTCAACTTTCGTAGCGCAGCCTTATTCTCGCTACACCAAGCCAATGCTTCGGTGCAACTCTTGCGGTTCAAGGCGTCTTCAATGCGTCGGATATCGGAGAAGAGGTCGATATCGACCAATTTCTGAACCATGCGACCTATGAGTGTGCGCTCGATCAACGGAACGGTGCTGAGACGGTACCTCAATGCCTTGGTCTGCGGCTATCTTGCGAGCTGTCTTCTCCTTGCCGTTGCGCAGCGACCAATCAACCAACCACCTGTCCAGACGTATGTCTGCCCACCGCGTAAACTCGGGTGTATTGGTAGACTCTAATGCTTCCATGGCGCCGAGGTGTTGAAGGCGCTCTCGCATCACATTCAGGGTCGGCTTTCCTGCTGACTCTTGCATTTCCGACAGCTTATGGATCACGTCTCAGTCGCATGACCGACCGGCGAGACAATGCTTGAGCATTCGGAATGTCGAGACGTACCTTGCGCTTCAACCCCTCCACACGAGCGATCATGCCGTCAATGGCCTTCGTGGTCGCCTCTACATCGTCCTCGGGACGCTCCTTGCTTGCAATGTCTTTCGCGGTGTTCTGGACGGCGCCGAGCTCCTTCTCAATGTTCTTCTGGGATGTGCGAAACACTTTACGGTAGTTCTCATATGGCACCTGCACGGAACTATCAACTCTTGCGCCACAATCGTAAAGGAAATGTGCGGTACCCGCGCGAAGGGTTGCTCAAAGAGCATGATTCCCTCGGCGTTGAGTTTGCTGTTACTCATCGTTGTACGGAAGCAGTTTGTATGCGCTTGTATGAGTTCCGACAGCAGATATGATATGGCTCCCGGGTTCGATGATGTGAGTGCGGGATGACTGAAGGCTGAGTACTCGGAAGTGCGGAGACAGGCCGCTGGAAGTCTGGTAACCAGATTTGGCGCCCATAATGTGTCTTGCTTATCGGACCGTAAATAATTCCATGATGGACTCGGCAAGACCCGGCCATACTTGTCTCCCCTCCCGTACGCCGAGCATCATCTGTATCATACGCGTTGGCTTTGTGGACGCTTCGTGCGGTCCATCGCTGGCAACACCGCATACTGTGCGACGGATTCGCATCGATCCAGCCAAACAGTGAGCTATGTCCTTCGCCGTCGGCTTCGCGCTGCAGCTGTGTGCTAACCCGTCGCTGTCCTAGTTTCTCAAACGGAGCAAACCACATCCCAACGCCCCAGCTAGATCTGGTCATGGCCTTTTGCTTTGCTCCGGAACTGAGCTGAGTGTGCATTCGTTCCGTCTGTCCTCTCTGATGAGCCGTTCTGGTCCGACTCACAGCGACGAGGCGCGCTGATAGGGGGCCGATCCCTCAGGCCTCATGTTCGGTCACGATAGATCAAGTCGCTACGACCGAGTCGCCGGCCAACATGGGCCTGCCTCAAACTCGTCGACGCGTCCCAGCCACCTCCTTGCCTTGTGATATTTACCTGACGCACAACCAACCGCAAAGTTGTGCAAACCTGTGCTTGTGCCAACGCGCTAACTCACATCGCGGATCAATGGCACTTATGACTATGATCTTGGCTGTCTCCCCGGGATCATGGATATGTACTCCTCAAATTTACTCAGCATATACCTGCTAGCTCTGGGAGTATTTACATTCCGAGCTGGAGCATGGTGCCTGGTTGTGCTGGACTACTGGGCTACCGAGGAGCGAACAAACAACACATGGTCATAATACCTTATCGAATCGTGGGGGAAGGGAGGCACTAATCCCCTACCAAAAGACTGGCAGTCTACCGTCGTCAACTTGTCTTCAAGGTCTTGAGTCCATCAAGGTCAGTTCGTCCGACTTTGTCGAGCTTCACCCCGATTTCCATCTTGCGCACGCGAATGACACGCGAGTCTGTAGCCTGATGTTGATGGATCTGAGATTCGGCGAGCCTCGCATGGCAACCACGTGCGGCACAGTACCGCCCTCACAAGGCACCGCACCGCTCAGCCATTCTAGTGCTTGGAGCGCGAGCGGTGACGAGCAAGCACAGCGGTGTGTGATGGACTCGGTATTTCATGATTTTTCAAATAATGAGACTCTTCTCTTACTCTCCATAATGGTCGTATTCTGATCAGGACCTCCGCAGAGTGACTCGGCGACTTTGCGCAAACGTCGTTTCCGGGTGAGATGGGCTTTGCACCGCTTACCCAGTCAACCTCTACGCGGGACCTTACCACACGGACGGGCGGACATCGGAGGCGCTGCAGTCGCCTCCAGATGAAACTGGAACCCAGTCCGAGGTAACTTGCAATCATCCCCTACTCTCTTAATATCATTTTCCTACCAAGTCCTCCAACATTGTCGACGAATACATGGCGCTCAGAGATCCTTTCAGTTACGCCACACCAGTGCTTACCACTGGAATGTCTCAGCATGCTCAAGTCCGGGATCAGCAGAACCTTGCGCGTATATATAACCAGCACTCGACATGGCCTTTGTCGTCATCGAGCCAGCTTCTACAGCTCTTCTCTTCTCAACTCTTCTCAAGACTCACCAAACACTCTAACTTCGATCCGTGCCTTACCCAACATGAACCCTTACGCACAATGGCAGCAGGGTGGCGCCGCGCCCTCCATCTTCGGCGCGCTCCCGTCCCTCCCGGCGAGCAACCCACCGACTGCGATGCCCGACAGTGTCACGTTCACGTTCACGAACTTCAAGACGACCATCTTGAACTCGACCGTCTTCGGGCCACAGCAGCGCACCGCGTACCGCGTCGTTACCGAGGCCACTGCACCTGCGTGCACCATCTTCAAGGACAACGAAAGCCGGAACGTGGCGATGGTGCAGTGGCAGCCGCATGCGACCGTCGAAATCCGCGGGGTCGCCGCAAAGCAGCGCGTGCGCGACTGGCTGCGCCTGTCGTCGGACCAGCGGTACGTAAGCTTTTCAGAAGATGACAAACGGACGCGTCTGACACGCTATCTGGATTAGGCGTCGCATCATGGAAGTGCGTGGCGTCCAGTACGCCTGGAGCCCCGTGGGCGACTTTGTTTGTGTACGTCAACTGATCTATGTCCGGGTCATCAGACGGCTCGAGCTCACTTCGCTTGCACAGCTGTCCAAAGTGAATTCGACAGCACCTAGGGTGCTCGCACGCATTGCCCGAGTTCCGAACAATGTCGTGCTCGAGTTGACGCAAGAGGTGATGCAAGCCGGCTTACTGGAGCCCTGCCTCGTCGCGACCGTCATGATCTGCTGTGGCCACAACATAGACTAGAGCTCATCCTCGCACATCCCTTCCCAGGCATCTGCAAGTTCGCACAACCAACCCACCTAGACCGCATGCGCAAGTTCTTGGATACCATCTTGGCTATATCATTATCTCATCGTCATCGCACATCGAGTCGCTTTCTTGTCTACGCCGCTGCCTGTAGCTATGTTATTCTGGGTGTCGAAACCTAGTGACTAGTGTACACTACTACATCTTGTAACATACTCTTGACCATACATCTTGCGAATAAATTATCTTTCTTGATACCTTATATATCCCCTATGAACAGAATCTGCACGTCAAGACGCGATCAGAGACTCAGAACGGACTGCGCTTATGGAATCTCTTGGACAGACATGGTTTGCAATTGGCATCTGACGGTCAACGATCGTATTACCTTTCGAGGTCTGCTATCCTGTCCATCTCTGCCTACCGCGTGACGCACAACATAGAGATCAACACAACTTGATCCAGCATCTTCTCACACAAGACCACACTCTGTTCTAGAACGCACGCAGCAACGTGCAAGGTGTTCGCATCCATCGAGCCGGTGTCGCTCTCTGTGGCTCTCCAGAGCTCTGCGTCCTGGCACTACCACTGATCGACCTCAGAAAGCCCTGTGCGTATACATAATGCCGTACTCCCACTCTAGCGCTACTCAACCCGTATTGATGCAAGATCTTGCTGCGGGGATGGCCCCAGCGTTCGCCGCGCGTGGCCGGCGACCATAAGAGCGCGGTCTTCAGCCAGTACATGCGCAGAAGTCGCCGCGCTGACGCCGAGTTGTCGAGTCGCGCAGGAGCTGCAGTGGGCTGCAGCTGCGGGATCCCGCGAAAGAGCGGTGCAGGAGCAGTAATGCTAATCTGTGCCCATCAGATCTCAGTTGCCGTCCGACCTCAGGGACGTGCCCCGCCACGGCGCATCCTCCGGCTCGTTCCGCTCGTTACCTGTACGCCGCTGTAGATCTGGGATGTTTCTGGCGCTATATGGGGGGCGGGAGACACGTACGGTATGCCACCGCGTTGGATATTGACCATGGCACAACCCACGCCGCTTGATCTGTGTCCGGTCTGCCAGCGTGCTTTGGGTTTGCAAACCGTATTTCACCGCGAAGGGCGCGTCGAGGCCGCTGTTGGGGTTTCATGGCATTCATCAGAGCCCAGTACAAAGAAAGTCATCGGCATGTCCACACGGAAGTAAGGCGCTCTGCTGTATATGGTATGTACACATGGACCGTCATCACGCAACTTCGATGGTCCGGATGAACCGCTCGTACATCGTGGAGTGGATATTTCGTACGCGCGTTGCGTCGCCGAAGTAGGGTGTCCGGATGTGAGCCTGCGCCTGTCCATGTCAGACCACGTCAGCCGACAGTACGGATGCAAAAGCCGCCCGGCCGCGCGTTCTGATGAACGAATAGGGGAAATGGTGACTCACAATAGCAAGAGGCCTAATTTGGTCCAAATGGCGCACAAGCTGGTTCGTCATCTCTGCGGCAGCGGCAGTGTGCCGAATGTTCGTACGGTCNGGGGAGGACGTCTGGTAGAATGCTGACAAGCTTGGGCACGCTCCGAGAGAGCTGCTCGAGCTCGGAGAGCTCGCCTGCGTCCAGCGCGCCGTCGGTCTCTATGAGCCTGTCGCGGAGTTGAGGGAGGCGTGTCAGCACGTGGGAATAATCCAAGAAGACCTGCACGGCAACAGAAGGTGAGTACAGCGCGAAGCAGTAGGCAGGGGAACGGCTGTACCTTGCCGCGGTCGTTCCAGCCGTTGACAGGACGGCCGTCAAAGACGTCGAAGAGCTCCCGGAGAAGCAAGAGGTCTTGACGGACGACCGCATCCGGCGCGAGCTCAAGCACGGCGATATCGTGCGCAGCATCATACAACCCTGCCGACAGGTAGAGCTCGTATGCCTCATATACATTGCCGACATGTAACGCATGGATGGCCTGGTCAGATAAAGGTCAGTGTGTCCCGATTCTGCAAACAGACCCCGATCTTTGCACCTTAGCTTCGTTGATCCAGGCCATGGGTATTTTGAGACTGCCAACCAGTCCGCGCGTCACCCAGTCATCAAGCTTCGATGCTGAGCGGACGAGCAACTCCTTGATCACCTTTGCTCGCCTGATAGGTACAAGTCGCCGAGTCAGCGTCCACAAAACCTAACCCATCAGCGAGTGTCGGAAGCACATACCCTGCGGACCCTTCGACGTGGAGCAGAACAAATACGGCTTCCTGGATCATGCCGAGCTGTTCGAGCTGCAATGCATAGCTGTTTGCTAACAGATCGGCACTGGGGCTGTGCCCTTCTACACCGTCGTCATCCGCCCCGTCCTCGGTCCCGCGCAGCACAGGCGTGTCTCGGTCCGCTAGGTCACGGATGCGTAGACACCGGGATAGGATGATGTACAGATGCCACGGGAGCCGGTAATCGGCCGGCGACGGACTGAACGCGAACGACGACAGTACCGCGGACAGGTTACACGCCGGGTCAGCGAACAGTTTGATCAGTGCGTATAGTGCGTCCGGGTGCTGCGTTTGGGAGGGGAGCTTCCAAGTCGAATCTGCTGAATCTGCGCGTTCAGCGTACCATGGCGCGGGCGGTGCGACGCTTGATTGTCCTTCCCTCCATAACGCGTCATACGCCTGGAACACCTCCGAGATGGGCGCATCCATAGGCAGTCCGTACCAAAGTTGGAGACCAAACGCTCGCTTCCAGTCCAGTCCGCGCGCAAGGTCGACATCTGGACATTGCTCAACGCCGCTCCCGCCCGAGCCCTCGAGCGTATCCGCAACTCCGGCCAGAAGCGCATATACCTTGCGTGTATCTTCGCTTATGTGCGCGTCGATGCGCTCGCGACGCCAGATCTCGAGCTGCTCTTGAAGGTCTGCGCGGAACTCTGCATCTCCGGGGCATTGTGCAACCAGCGACGCAAGCTTGAAGTTGCCGCCGTCGGCCGCCGCTTCACACGCCCGCTCGATTTGGTAGCCACTGAGGAGCGTGAATACCGTGCGATCCCATTTGGTATCAAGGTTCTCGCGAAGATCCGTGTCCATGGCAGACAAAACGGCCGTCTTGAGCCATTTCGACAGTTCGGTCTTTCGCCGAATGGCGGCAATGCGATGGCGGTATTGGACATCGGGGATATCGTCTACACGAAAGTCGACTGGATCAAAGAGAGCATGGCCTAGACGGAACAGCGTGGGTTCAAATGACTGGTCGGTGGAGGGGAACTGAGTCATGAAGGAAGCGAATGTGAGCCTGGAAGACGGGTTTGCAAATGGAACGCCGTCCGCATCCTCCTCAATGACGGTATTGCTGAGGTGGTGAGAGAGTAGACGGGAGGCCTGCGCGGACGCGTCTGCCTCTGTCCCAGCAATCAGAGGTATCGCAGTGAGCTTGATGGTGGAAGCGTTCGCCGACGATTTTCTGCAATATGTGAGATACCATGACTTCGCCCATCAATTTCGCACTTACGGTGAAGTCTTGGGCCCACATAACTCCCCGAGATGCGCCAGTACGCCCCCTGGGCCCCATCCCACACGGAACGACCGTCCAAACGCAAGACCCGCGTCAATGTATGCTTGTTCTTGACCCACGAATACGGAAGCAGAGCTTTCCACGCGTGCATATTTTCGCGTAGGTCGATACGGCTCAGGATCAATATCATGCGCGAAAGACGCGCGCTATGTGGCCACGCCACTTGAGTTCTCCAGCAACTTTACACAAGAGACGCGCGACATACCTGACGCGAATCCGCCCTCAGACCGTCTCCCTCCGAGTCCCTACTGTGTTTGCGACTTAGATTTGAAGTCAAGAGGAGTTTGCGACGCGACTGTGGTTGGTTCAGAGCCTTGAGMGCTCTTTCCTCCTCGGGCATACGGAAGAGRGAGGTTTGCATGACGTGCATTTTCTGCGGGTCRACGCCAATCTCCCTGGCCCATGGTATRATTGTGGGATCTCCTGGAGGTCCGCGTTGTCCGCGTGCGCCATGTTTGAGYTGAAGAGTGCGACGTCCTCGCGTGTCGTCCTCGCTCTCTTCTTCCTCGGACTCCTCGTCCGCAGGTTCCTCYTCRCTCTCTTCTTCGTCCCCCTCCTCCTCTTCCGCATCGCTCGGCTCGTCAGATTCCATACCATGGCGACGCGCCACTACCAAGACCTCGTCCTCATCCATTGACGAGTCTCCAGCATGGTCTTCCTCTACTGGTTTCGCAGGAGGTGGCGGCGGGACGTCCATGGAGACATCCTCATCTTCGTCACTGTCRGAMGCGTACGCCCTGAAGCGTGCCATTYAAGTAGAGTGCCGTGTAACCAATCAAGCAGAGGGCAAACGAGTGTGGAGGAGGAACCAGAACTGAGAACGAGAACAACAGCRTAAGCGCTCGTGCACGATGCGAGGACACTCATTAGGCGCCCGTAATTGTCTCTCGCCAYTGGCAGGANNNGNNNTCTCTCTGGGGGAACAGTTTCGATGTCATCTCTCTTCGACTTCGACTCRCTCTTCGTGCGTGATGACSASCAATGCATTKTTGTACTACATATTCCGGGAACTACGGCTTGATTCATAACGAGACCCAGTTGCCATTGAGTTCGACCAAGACGAGCGTTCGAGCTTTCAACGTTCAATTGTCACACACCRGTACGTCCACAATAACTACCACCATCTTCTGGATCCCGGCAGCGAGTACCGTRCGGAACGCGATGACAAGCAATCCGCCGCCATGGGCCTATGTGGATATGCGGGACGACCAAACTGGTAGCGGAACATCTCGATCGCAAACAYCTGGAGGCCCCGCGGCCGCCACCGCTCCAACAACGTCTAGCCCAAATGGATCTCCGTCGCCGGGCTCAGGCACATCTTCAAAGCCTCCCAGCATGACTTCACCCAAGGATCTGGACTTTGTGAAAGAAYTAGGATGTGGTTCATGGTCAACAGTGAGTTTTAGTAATGACATTGATCACTCTTGTGTACTGACATTGCCTATCAGGTCATGGAGGCGGTCCAGATCGCCACCGGAAAGCGTTACGCGGTGAAGATCYTGAGCAAAGCGCAGTTGATTAAACAGAAGAAAGTCAAGTATGCTAMCGTCGAGAAGGACGCCCTCGCCAAGCTTTCYGGACTRCACCCAGGCTTCATCARGATGCACGCAGCATTTCAGGAYGAGACKTCTCTCTGTGAGTGCACTGTCTATGTATTCATGGGCGCTGTCTGTATAWYAGGGGTACCGRCCTGGTATCCRTSAGCTCTAATCSACCTGATTGTTYGYAGATTTCGTTCTAGATCTAGCTCCAAATGGTGATYTAGCCGACTTRGTYAAGAAGCACGGCTCGTTAGCATTGCCATGTGCAAGATGGTACATCGCGCAGATCGTAGAYGCCGTCCTGTGGATGCACAGCAAAGGGGTGTTGCATAGAGACCTGAAGCCRGAGAACGTCTTRCTAGATACCGAGCTKAGAGTGAAGATATCAGACTTTGGTTCGGCATACCTKGCGCCCGATGGRGATCTATGTAAGTACGGGTMCATARCTYTGAGAWTAGCCGGRAGGTAACATCGYCYAGCTCCSCGCGCCAGTTCATTCGTAGGAAGCGCAGCGTACGTTTCGCCTGAGTTGCTGARTCGATCGTCCAAGACAACAAGCAAGAGGTAGGAGNARTRCYCCNACATYGAYGACATYTTCTGAYATWYYTCMAAGCTCTGATCTATGGGCGATTGGATGCACCGTATACTTTGTCATCGCYGGYGTACCTGCGTTTGCAGCCATCAATGACTACCAGAGCTTCCGAAAGATCGAGGCGCTGGATTACACATTCCCGRAAGGGTTCTACGATGTCGCYAAGGACCTCGTGCAGCGATTGCTGGTAGGCCTTTACTGATATTCGCCGACCCATCCTGGTCCTCACAAGTAGCAGGTCCTGGATCCTGCCGAACGTCTCGGTGTTGAGCCCAAATCCTCGCCTACCGAGTTACGAGAACACGCGTTCTTCGCCGCCTCTGTGAATACCGGGGATTCGGGATCTTCCCCAATACGCTGGGACACGCTTTGGATAGATCCGCCAGTGGCGCCYGAGACCGGCATAGTGCTGCCCTCAAAGCGTCCAGCCGATGAYGAGGACGTATGGGAAAGCATGGTGCAAGAGTTCAGCGTGGTGAACCTTCGCTCGCCCTTGTCCTCGGACCGCGACCCGYTGTCTCTTTCCCTCAACGGWGCGGYCCAGTCCGCTGTCCCRGTCGACGTTCCCCTGGATGTGGTYCCTTCCGAAGTTGTGGAGAGCGTCCCGCCTGACAAGATCGAGGAGCCGAGCCCGAGAACGGAGCCGCAAGAGAAGCAGCGGGATGACGAAGKGCTGGATGACCCGGCACTCAGGGCCAGGGATTGGTGAGTCCCGGAACAAGGGACACAAMTGTTTCCCAGAGCTTGGTGAAACTTAATCTCACACTCAGATATCACGTAACTAGGTCGCAGGTATTGTCGAACGAGACGCTCCGCCGGGCGACATYAGTCAAGACGCAAATTCGCAAGGGCCTTCTGAAGCAAAGTCGCYCGTGCGCGCTCCTTCTCACGTCCAGACCGCGTTTACTATGTGTCGCGCTYGATGAGAAGGACGACACRGYTCCAAAGTCCTCKGAYGTCAAGCATTCTTTCACWTTCTCTTCGGTTGGAGCTGGAAAAGGAACCGCAGAAGTAGCCGCCKCGAAGYCTGAGAAGAACGAAGTYGTAGGGTGTCGCAAGGAAGGGAAYAGYAAACTTGCGGTGCAGACAGCGGTGAGKATGCTCTTGTTCTTTGGCGAGCCTTTTTCATGCSTRATTGASCGTTGCAACCGTAGARCGGGAAAGRGTACACTTTCGACTTCACGRACCCGGAGACCATAGAYMAATGGATACAGGACATCTCRGCTCTGATCAAACCYTCCTAGCATTCTCCTCAATGTGTACYTCATTTTTCCCGTGTTTTCACCCCTGTATCGCTTACTATTCGGAGAATTCGGAGATTTTGGAGGRTTTGTCGATTAGCACTGTTACATRACTRCTATGCATGATGTTGTCGCCTTCGTACGTTCGACGCGTCACATCRTATGGGCAATWAAAYGGTCGRTAGCGATCTATGCAGTCATCATGGGGTTCGTCGGAYGGGTACTMTACACGGCGAACAGMAGGGCGRTTACGACARTGCTCCGCTAGTATGCGTATAGACGTACCTGAGCCTGRCGGTCGGCTCTGGTAGATGTTGCAGGGGTTYCTTATYGGCGTAGACTAACTRTGATGYATWGTCGACCCCTGRATTCTGTNATGTTATSTTGYTCCTAGCAATATCCGCGACGACACCASACACYTTCGCACGTCGAGACTCGACATATTGTAAAGCAACCGAATGYATTTCATCCCATAGTAYRRACCGTGTTGATACARRCGAGTYAAACTTCAACATATGCGYATCGNNNANNNNTGCTCTCTAGATACCCAAACGRCCCGCTTTCGCTGATTCCCAGGGGTGCAGACGTGAACAGACTTGAGTCATCTAAGACGGGGGACTGCATCATGTGCATCGTCAGTAGYYGTCACGACCRCATATACCCTCTATKYAKKANNNGTACTTACACGGGGGCGACGGAGGTGACCGGGCCAGGGTCAGTCGGGAGAGTCGGGAAGGGSGTGGTGGCACAWGCCTGCTCGATGTCGTTGTGRCCAAGACCAGCTGGGAAGTGRGCGTCGCTAGCGGGGGCCGGCGGAGTGGGCACGAGCTCAGAGCAATCGACGAGGCTGTTGACGTCGTGGCCGAGCACGGTCATCTTGCGGAACGCRGCCTTGAACGCGGACTGGATCTTGGCCTGGTTGTCTGCGCGCAGCAACTCAGCTAAAGCTCCTGGGTTATGAGAGGAGCGAGATAACACGTACTGACGAAGGACTGCCACTCGCAAGCGGTGCGCGAGTCGCGTGCGAGCTCTGAGTCGGACTGGAGGCGAATCTCGCCCCGAAGCGGGGATTCGACCTCACCTTGGTTTCCGCCCGTGCCGGGGAAAAGGGTCCCGCGAAGCTGAGTCTCGATGAAGAACTGAGTGTCGAAGAGTTCCGGGGTAGAGTCGAAGGGCGTGCCAGGGATCGAAGGGTCGACGTGGTCGGCGGCCGCAATCGTGTGTCTGCGAAAGATATCAGTTAGTATAGGTTCGTTCTAGGTGATTCGTCATGCAAAGACACGCACGAGGCCAGGAGGGCGACGACTTCCTCAGGAGTGAAGTCGCCTGCATCAGCGAACCGCGCGAGGATGCTGTCGACGGTGTCGAATGGCTCGGGGACAGTCAGGTCGGGCGCCGGCATGAGGGCATCGGGGCGGCCGATGAAGACGTCAAGCTGGGGAGCACCGGGGCAGTTGCTCACGCCGATGGCACCCGCGAATTGGATGCTGTTCCACAGGTTAGTGAGTAAGCACACGGGCGAGAGAGTGTACTGACAAGTCCGCAGTGGTGATGTTGTGGCGCTGAATGAAGGGCCTCTGCTCGTCGATGATCTCGTCGGTGCCGAGGTTAGCATGGAAGTTGGTCTCAATGCTCTCGAAAAGAGCGATAGAACCGTCGGCTCCGCCGCCGCTATGTGAAATTCAACATGTTGCACCCCGAACACGATAACCCATAGACAACGAACCCGAACTGGCCACGGGAAGCAATGGACGGGGAAATGCCGATGGCGTCGTGGAAGGTCAAACGCAGTGATTCGTGGACCTCCTCGCCGCACTCGCCTCCGTCAAAGAGGTTCTGCTGGATGTCATCGCGCACAGCGAAGAGCACGCAGCAGGCCGCGTTCGTGGCGGTGTTTACACCGTCGGGACAGGTCACCCGACGAGTGAGGGCACCTAGAGATGTAAAAGGTCAGTAAATGCTTGAAGGATGGGGAGGTTGCGTTGAGGTATACCATAGGTAACCTGGATTGCCGCAAGGACTGAAACAAGAGACGCGAGTGTTTTGAAGGCCATGGCAAGTAACCAAGAAGTGAGAGGCCAGAAGAGAGGATGTTAGAGGTCCTGAGGGCTCTTAGCGGTTGAGTCCAGCCCCTTTATACTCCTCCTGCAGTTCGAAATTTTATGTCCACAACTCTTGAACATACGCGGTAGTTTGCAAGCGTTGAATTGTGCGACCAATCACAGTCAGCCCATTCCTACGGAGTGAATGCGCGAGCCGGTACAAGGAACGTAGGGCACGATCCGTGGGTTCGGTATGTTGCCCACAAACCCTTCAATAGCCAATGGGCAGGAACCGTGGTCTCTAGCAGAGGGGAAGATACCCAGACGTCCTTTTTCCTGCGAGAGTTGCACAGCATGCGCGGCAGGGCCTACGGTCAGCATGTGAAAGGAAACAGGGCGAGTGGGCGCGCTATGAAGCTTGGCATTCTTCGAGGGCGAATGGAATGTGCCAGGTCGGCACCGTCATGGTGTCCCATACTGTGGAACCGGGCAATTTGTTTCCACGAGTGGGGCCAAAAGGAGGGAAGCTTGCCATTTCAGTGGTTTGTGCTCGCACCCAATGCGACAGATCGCACCTTCCGGCCGGTTGAGTCAAGATAAATCATGGGAACCGTGGCAGAGGACATGAACGTGGGCGTGAGAAACGGGCAAGACGAAGCCGTATGCTGGAGACCACGACGAAACGGCCCATGGTTGGTAATATCCGCTGTGAGAGTGACTGCGGAAAGAGCTCTCCCATAGCAGACCTGCACTGTTCAGAGCGCGCTGACGCTCAACCTCGCTACATACTCGCGAGGATCGGAACTCTGGAACAATAATCTGATCAGTAGCTCGTGTGAGTGATTGTCACTTGGAGTAAGTGGGAGAGCTCACTGGATTACCATGCGTTTTTGTCAGCATGCAGTTCCAGCACGAATGCAGGCCTTTCTCAGAGATACGGGTCATTGCTGCTCATGAGATCCGCTAAATTTGTTTCTGAACTAGTCTCCTTCCCTTCGGAGTTCCGACGTGAAGGTGGTATAGTCGAAAAAGTCAAAAATATCATGAAAGGGCTTGGCGGTACTCAGGGATTCTCGATGTGACCACCACTTCCATGGAAGTTACTACATATCTCCAAGTTCACTCCATACGATGTTGCTAGTAGCCTTGGGCGCGTAGTAACGCATTGTGGCCAACGGCAGCTGCAAATGCTGAGCCCACCCAGACAGAAGGATCTCGAAAGCAACATGTTATCAGAAAACGGATGTTCGTCAATGAACCCAGTCATAGAAGAGGGAAACGAGCAAGCTCAATATGAGTTGGGGAACTTGAAGCTTCCCCGGACTGCCGCCACACGGTACCAAATAGACCACAATAACGCGACAAAGGAGCGCGTCGCGAGCGCGTCCGGCGCCTACGCGACCCCACCCCTCTCCTGCTGGCTTGTCCTCGCTACCGCAGCTGCTATCATCCTAATCGTTTTCTCTGCACTTTGCGGAATACAGAATTACGCTTAATCTAGAACTTGGCCGCACGACATGCCTCCTCAGTCGTCGAAGGGGGCTCCTGAGAAAATGAAGCAGAAAAGTCTCATGTCGTTCTTTGGCAAGGCAGCAGGCAACCAGGACGCCAACGCAAAGCCTAAACCGACGCCTAACGCAAAGACAACTGCCACTCCGAAGAGCTCGAGGAGAGCCGTTAGGGAGAATATACCAAGCGAAGACGCGCTTTCGTCGCCTATTAAGGATGTCCAGACACCTTTGGCAAAGGGCAGCTCTCAATCCTCGGGCATCGTCAGCGCTACCTATACTCGGAGCTCAGAAGGCGGAAGTAGCGCCCATGAAACACCACCTACTAGCGACCCCATTGACGTTGATATGATATCAGATGGAGACGAGCTAGATGTGGCACAGAGCAGTGCTTCTAAAGCGGTATGCATTAAATGTTGAGCCCACTACGTAGTCTACTGCATGCTCAATCTTTGTCAGGCAAATTCTCGCCAGAAGAGAAAGAAGGTCGTTGAGGATTCCGATGAAGAGCTAGGCTCCAATGATGCTAGCGCATACAAGCGAACTTCTGGGAAGTCCAAGAAGGCTCGCATGGCCGCAGTATTCTCAGACGAAGATGTGGATGAAGATGAGGCACCGAAACTCAACTCCTTCGCAAAACGCCTGACGAGGTATCAAAAGTCACCGGCCAAGAGCAAGTCCAGAGGTACGTTGAACCCTGCCACCTGTGCATAGATGCGGGACTAATTTAACCGCACTAGGCCGGCGGCCTAATGACGATGACGACGATTTCATCGTTCCGGATGATATCGACGAGGATGACGAGGAAGAGCCAATGGGCCGGTCCTCGTCGCGTGCATCGTCGTCTTCTCGCCCATCATCCCGCCTTTCCGCGTACTCGCGCTCGTCCGGGGTCTCGGATATCGATAGTGATGCCGACGAACCGAAGCCGAAGAAGAGTTCTGCTCGTCCTCCTCCCAAGAAAGAAGGTAGTTCAAAGGGTGCCAGCAGCTTCCTCACTGCTGCGGAGCAACGTGCCTTGAAACAGAAGGACGAGAAGAAGAGCACTGAAGATCCTTTCGGTTTCCTCGTAGACGTTCGCGACAAGGACGGTGTGCGCCCTGGAGAACCGGGGTATGATCCCCGTACATTATACATCCCTCCAAAGGCCTGGAAGGATTTCACGCCCTTCGAGAAACAGTTCTGGGAGATCAAGCAGAATCACTTCGACACGATTTTGTTCTTCCAGAAGGGCAAGTTTCTTGAATTGTACGAAGAGGATGCACGCATCGGCCATCGTGAATTCGATCTCAAGCTCACGCAGCGCGTCAAGATGAGCATGGTAAGCTATGGTTCTGCAAGTAGAGCGACGTTCGTTGTGCTCAAGCTTTTCATAGGTTGGCGTCCCGGAGATGTCTTTCAACTTCTGGGCTGCTAAGTTTCTTGCGAAAGGTGAAATCTTCCGCTCTCCGTAGGCAACTCCGAGTACTCATCACGACATAGGCTACAAGGTCGGCCGTGTCGACCAGGCGGAGACTGCTCTGGGTGCAGAAATGCGTCTTGCTGCGGACAAGAAGAGCAAGAAGGCGCCCGCTGCTGACAAAGCCAAGGACAAGATTGTCCGGCGTGAGCTGAACAAGGTCTACACAAATGGCACCTTGGTGGATGCGGAACTTCTCACGGACGAGCAAGCCGGACATTGCGTTTCTATCCGCGAGGAGGAGGCGTCGGAGAACGACAAGGACGGGAAGCAGACGTTTGGCATCTGTGTCCTCGACAGTGCGACGAGCGAGTTCAACTTGAGCGCGTTCGAAGATGACATATGCCGCACGAAACTCGAGACTATGATGCGTCAACTACGCCCGAAGGAGATCATCTTCACGAAGGTGCGCCCCCATGGACCTGTATGTAATGTTGAGCAGCCACTGACATGTACGCAGGGTAATCTCTCCGTTTCGACGACGAGGCTGCTCAAGGCCGTCTTGCCTGGTAATTGCTTGTGGACCACTCTACGGGATTGCGAAGGTTTCAAGTACAACGATACCATCAAGGAGCTAAAGAAGCTCTATCCCAAAGATGAGGACGACGAGGATGAGATGGTAGACAACCCTCATGGCCTGACGAAGTCCGTTCCCGACCCTATTCGGCGGATGCTTCCTCATCTGGGCGCAATTGAAGCACTGGGAGCGATGATTTGGTGTGTTCACTACCGTCTTAGTGTTTGTTTTGGCGGTTGAACGAAGTGGATAGGTATCTACATACTCTCAATATCGACAAGGACATTTTGAGCATGAAGAACTTCAACATCTACGATCCCATGAAACGTGGACAAGGCCTCGTGTTGGACGGTCAGACCCTCGCGCACATTGAGGTGAGTACCGAGTCGCCGGCAATGGGAATTGAGGATTCAATCTCGATCCCAGGTCTTGCAAAATAGTGAAGGTACCGAAGAGGGCACCTTGCTCAAGCTGCTAGGCAGGTGTATCACCCCTTCAGGTGAGTCGTGTAGTCTTGCTGTATTCGAAACGCATGCTGAGATTGTACGAATAGGGAAGCGCCTGTTCCGTATCTGGCTGTGCATGCCTCTCCGCGAAGTAGCAGATATCAATGCGAGGTGAGCTCTGAGTGCTGTAACGCTGTTCACTAACTGAATGCTGTCCTCAGGCTTGATGCTGTGCAGGATCTACTAGCACATCCTACTTTCGAGAGCGACTTCACATCCATCGCGAAGGGCCTGCCTGACCTCGAACGTGTCGTGTCTCGCATCCATGCGAAGAATTGCAAAGTCAAGGACTTCCTCAAGGTTCTCACGGTAAGCATGTATGCTCTTCTGTAACGAATGCGCGGCTAATGTATGCGACCCATACAGGCTTTTAAGAATTTGAGCAAGGGCCTCGCAGCTCTGGCGGATACTGCGGACTCATTCTCTTCAAAGAGCATCCCTGGCCTGCTACGTACCGCTCCGGACCTCAGTCCGAACCTTAAGCACATCAGGGCCATGTTCAAGCCGCCAGAGGACGGTCAGCCTGCCTCGCTATCATCGAATATGGGCCACGCTGCTGACGTGCGAGTCGTACAGGGAGCGACGAACTTGTACCCGAGGATGGTAAAGACGAAGTCTACGACAACATTATGCAGGAGATCAACGATCTGGAGGAGGAACTCAATAATGAACTGAAGAGACTACGGAAGTCGACTGGGTAAGAGATGTACCTCCTCGTCGCAATCCCAGGTAGAATCTAACATGAGATTCAGCCTAGATCTGTCCTACTGGCATAGCGCCCAGGGAACCAAGGTAATCTAGCCCGGATCGCTGTGAGACCCCCTCTAACACATTTGTCATGCAGGAGATTTACCTGGTTCAGCTCCAAGGGAAGCAGAGGGACAAGGCGCCAAAAGGCTGGACGTTGAGCGGATCGACGAAGGTACGCAGTAAGGCCACGTCTGTCGAGCCACAATGACAATATGGGTTTCACAGAATGCGAAACGCTACATTGTGCCCGAGCTGCAAGGCACGATCCGCAAGCTCAAGGAGGCCCGAGAGAACCGCAACACGGCCATCAAGGAGTTCAAAGGCCGCCTGTTTGCAGAATTTGACCAGGATCGTGGCGTATGGTTGCGTGCGATCCGCGTACTGTCTGAGCTGGACTGCTTGTTCAGCTTAGCGAAGGCTTCCAGTGCACTTGGGGAGCCTGCGTGCAGGCCGGAGCTCGTTGAGGGAGATGAAGCGTTTGTTGACTTCGAAGAGTTGAGGCATCCCGCGCTATGTGCGAGTGGATCGCTCAAGCAAGACTTCATCCCGAACGATGTGAAGCTGGGAGGGAATATGGGTAGGATAGCTTTGCTGACTGGTAAGTTTCCATCTCTCATCTATGCCCATAGGCATTGCTAAGCCACCCTTTCTAGGTCCGAACATGGGGTGAGTCGCCAGTGATTGCCACTGTTGTCTGCTGCTGACACGGAAACTTCTGCGTTGCAGAGGAAAGTCTACGGTACGTTCTGACATTTTGCGTACAATATTCGATCACTGACTAGTACGTAGGCAATGCGTATGACGGCTGCCGGCATTGTGAGCACACTAGCCTCAGAGTAATCAACTGTTTACTGACGTGGCTCGTAGATCATGGCCCAGCTTGGTATGCTAGTACCCGCCAAGAAAGCTCGGTAAGACAGTTCGACGTGCCACACGAAGCGACGCTGACCGGTACTACCGTAGTCTTTGCCCTGTGGACGCCATTCTGACTCGTATGGGTGCATATGACAACATGTTCTCCAACGCGAGCACGTTCAAGGTCGAGCTCGACGAATGGTACGCCCCGGCAGTTCGTGGCACTCGTGGATGTTTTACTTACGCTCTGATGCAGCTGCAAGATCTTGCGAGATGCGACGCCGAAGTCCTTTGTGATACTGGACGGTACGCACGCTATTCCTCGTTCGCAACCATACATTGACATTCGTCCAGAACTCGGGCGTGGGACGTCCACATACGTGAGTGATCCTTGAACCATACACAATCTTGCACAGCTAACTCAGCCGGCACACCTTAGGATGGCATGGCAATCGCGGGTGCAGTGCTACATGAACTGGCCACCCATACGTTATCATTGTCGTTCTTTGCGACTCACTACGGGTCTCTCACCGACGACTTCGCATATCACCCTAACATCCGCAATATGCATATGAAGACGCTTGTCGATGACGAAAAGCGCGAAGTAAACTGACCTTCTCTTCTGATGATTCCTGACGATGCTGATCCCCTGCACTGTAGCTCGTCTTCCTCTACAAATTGGTCGAAGGCGTCGCTAGCTCTTCCTTTGGCACCCACGTGGCCAACCTCGCCGGAGTGCCTCTCGAGGTCGTCGAGCGCGCGGAGGTCGTATCGCGGGACTTCGCCAAACACTTCAAGGAGAAGATTGAGGGGAAGAAGAACAAGGCCTCGGGCCGCCTCCCACTCGTCGCCCAGGCCGACTTCGCATACCTGTACAAGCTTGCGACGGGCGCGATTGAGATGCCRCAAGACGGGGTCCGCCGRCGTGAGGTGCTCAAGGTGCTCAAGGGCGCCGTGAGTGGGTGCTTGAAGGAGTGCGACGCTGCTGTCGCCGCGACCGCTGCTTGATACGACGTGCTTTAGATATTGACTGTGTGTTCCGTGTCTGACCTGGCTCCGGATTTGCTGTCGAATACTTGCTCTGCTAATCGCTCTGTGTACATACCATGTAATTTTACGATATCACTGTGTCTGCATCCGACTATAGATGCCAACACTAATCGTTGATGATCGATTGTTCTACGCTTTACTTTCGTGCGATTAAATGACAAATCCGAAGGGCCTGAAATGGTGATGCCCTGGGCGGTGATGCTAGATTGTCTGTCATATAATACGCACGAGGTGCTTCAAGTGCTTGAAGTGAGATGAAGCAATAGAACAGACATCAATACGCTTCGAAGGGAATGAACTGTATAGGCCCGTGAGACCCCTCGACCAGTCTCATCTCAGGCTTCACACCATTCCACCACTCCTTCGCCTGCAGGATGTGCCTGTCCTGCTGGCGCACCTGTTCCCGGATGCACGAATCTCATCAGCGACGAGTTCCATGATGGTTCAGCGTACTCACCATAGGGACGCTCAAGTACGTGTGGTTGGCACAGCGGACGACGAGCGACTTAGTTGGGGGATGGAAGATCGCCGCGCCCTCAACGCTGAGCTGCTCGGTCACCTCGGAGGGCGGGTCGACGAACACCGAGGGGTCGTGCAGTTGGAGCGTGCGCTGAGTCTTCAGGAGGGTCGTCATGGGTTTCTATATACACAGAGGAATTTGGATGGGGCTTTGTGCTTGGTATTGGGTTAGCGAGCGTACCTGGTGGGAGATCGCACGATGACGCCGGACGATCGCGTCCGCAGTCATCGTCCGGAAGTCGACTGCGCAGTCTTGCAATGTGATGAGGGGCGCACGGGGTGCGTTAGGATCGGACGCTTGTGGTGTACGAGTATCCTTTTATCATGACTAGCTTTAGTACATGTGTCATTCGAGAGGGTATGAGCACGCTTACCTTGCCAGCGAGCATGTCGCGCAATGTGGAGACGAGGAGCTGGCCACCGAGGACTGCCAGCTCGTCTCTCAGCGTTGGAAAGACGGCGCCATCAGGTATTTCCTACGGCCACATCATCAAGCCTTAGCTTAAAACTTGAATTTCCTTTGGTTGTTGAGAGCATCTTACCATCCGTCGACACCCCCAGATAGCACCGGAGTCAATGCCCTTCTTGCGCTCGGACATCTCAATAACGCACACTCCCGTTTCGCGCTGACCGTCCATTATGGCGTACTGGATAGGGGCTGCACCACGGTATGCGGGCAGTAGGGACGGGTGCACGTTCACTCTCCGTGATGGAAGGAAGAGGCTCAGTAGTGAGTTGGGCAAAATGCGCCCAAAGGAGGCGGTCACGAGCAAGTGGTCCAGCGAGGGCTCGTACGGTGATTCCACGGGCGTGTCAGCGGGCAGGAAGGGGGACGGTGCCTATCCGGTTCAATGTTGTCAGCTTTCGAGGTGAGGTTGAGGGAATGCGGCGTGCCTTGAAGTTCTTGAACTCTGAGCGCTCGTGAGGGATGGTGTGGACATTTATCCCTTTGTCCTGGGCTAACAGCTTCAGGGGGGCTGGACGCTTTCTATGAATGCATGTTTGCGTGATAAGGCTTCTCCCAGAACTTACAGATGGAAAGCTTGGAGCCACGTCGGCCGGTCTTTGCGTCGGGCTGCGTGACGACTTGAATTTCTTGCCATACATCTAGGAAACAAGGTATCCTTGTGAGCCACCGGATTTTTCTCGGAGCTATGGTTAGAACCCAAGAACCTTTCGCCTCATGTAGCTGTTGGAATACGCCGCACGAGAATTCGTCCCGTCCAAAGAATAGAACTTTGAATGGGTCTCGCTGCGTAGCATAACTTCTTCGTTGTAGAAACGCAGTAGACCTGCGCAAAAAGACGCTGGCTATCCTGACCATTGGCCTGAAGGCTGTGGACTGCAGCCGTGGTAGTAAGTAGTACGGTTGAGTACTACTGCGAATGCTAAGTTTGGGATCGCCAAATGTGAGGAGGACAAATAAGTATCAACAGCCTCGCGTGGCAACCCCGGGAAAGTCGGGGTCCCAAATATAACACATGCTATTGAAGCCGGGCAACAGTGAGATAGCCGATTCAGTCCAAAGTCTGGGGTAAGCTCGCACTCAACACCTCAACCACCGACCACGACCACCAGTCTCCCTGTATCTCTCTCTCTCTTGCTAAGATGCCTCTGGAGACAAAACTCACGAAACTACTGAACATCAGGGTGTAAGTGGCAAATGCCCCAACATAGTGGCATTCCCTCGTGACACGTTCATGGAGTGATCGGTGCACTGAACTCTGGCTTTTGCCACAGGCCGGTGGTACAAGGTGGCATGCAATGGTACGTCACTAGTCTCTTGAGCTGGTTTTGTATAAATGAACGCATAATAAACTAGGGTTGGGGTGCCTCAACTCGCAGCTGCAGTTTCGAACGCAGGCGGCCTGGGCACGTATATACGGTGGTGGGGGATTACACATGACTAACAGGTCTATATAGGCATTCTCACCGCACTGACCCAACCCTCGCCGGAGGCTCTCCGCCATGCCATCAGAGAGACCCGCAAGATGACGAAATACCCCTTCGGAGTGAACATTACGCTCCTGCCGAGCATCAACCCTCCGGATTACGAGGGCTACGCCCGTGCCGCAGTTGAGGAGGGCGTGAAGGTATTCGAGACGGCTGGGAACAACCGTACGTATCCGTCGGCGTAGATCTCGGAGGTGCTGTGCTGACCATGCCGAAGCCGGTCCGCTGATCAAGTTCTTCAAGTCGCATGGGTGTATTGTAATCCACAAATGTACGACAATCAGACATGCAAAGGTGCGCTCGCCGACGTCACCGGGCCTCATGGTTCTCGACTGAATCTGCGTTCTGTAGTCTGCGGAACGTCTGGGTGTAGACTGCTTGAGTATCGATGGATTTGAATGTATGACTCGCGTGCTTCTCAGGACGAACCGCCTAGCTGACTGTTGCTGTAGGCGCCGGACATCCTGGAGAGGAAGACATCGGAGGCATCGTTCTGGTAACGTCTTTTTTTTTCGTTCTGGATCAGCATCCACTGATCCAGGCCATGTCGCACAGCTAGCGCGTGCAGCGCAAGAACTAAAGGTTCCATATATCGCTTCTGGCGGATTTGCAGACGGTCGGGGCCTGGCATCCGCCTTGGCCCTGGGAGCATGTGTATGTCGCGCGCATCATCTCATATGTACATATCTTGCTGACAATGGACCGCGCATACTCTAGGGCGTGAACATGGGTCCGTATTGCTAGCCAATTCCGGACCGACGCTCCAGCATCACTGACGAGATCTTGACGAAACATCTAGGCACGCGCTTCATGTGCACAGTCGAAAGGTGCGGAACGCCTCAGCGATGCAGATGGAGGAGCAGCGGCACTGACGAGTCTTGATCTGACCGCGCGCGTCGCAGCCCGATCCACCAGAACATCAAGGACAAGATCATCGCCTCGACGGAGCGCGACACGGTGCACATCTTCCGCACGCTGCACAACACCGCGCGCGTCTTCAAGAACGCGATCTCGGAACAGGTCGTCGCCCTCGAGCGGCGCCCCGGCGGTGCCAAGTTCGAGGACGTGCGCGACCTGGTCTCGGGGCAGCGCGGACGTCTTGTGTATGTCAACGGCGATCCCGACTATGGCATCTGGACTGCGGGCATCGTCATGGGCCTCATCAAGGACTGCCCGACGTGCGAGGATCTGTTGCGGGCGATCGAGAAGGAGGCGGAAGAGGTCATTGGGGAGCTACAGACGTTCAGGGTCACAGCCAAGGCGAAACTGTGAGCCTGCGACATGTGAGCGTTGGCTCTCGATGCGTCGCCATCGGGCAATGTACTACTGGATCGTGTGCTCAGTTGGTGGGTTGTGGTTGTGTGACTTCGCTGTACTTTCCCACTCGTGCTCAACATGGATGGATCTGACGTCGCGCAGTTTGGAATGGTGGCACGCCGTCGGCGCGGATGTCGGATGTCATCATGCAGCCCGAGTCGGAGCAACGCATCGTAATGTATCCTCCAGTCGCACGACGGGATCTTGATAGACCAGCGACAACCTCACCGCCTTTCCGTCTCCGCACGGCTCGGCAACATCACGCCATGCAGAAACCGGGCTGCGGTATGCCACACTGGCACCCTTCAGATTTCCTTTTCTTCCTCAGCTCCTGCAAGCCCGCCCAAAAGGGCGGACAATAGCATCACGCTCGCGCGCAGACGCACGGCACAGTGCACACAGTGTGTCACACACCGACGGATCGAGCAACTTGAAACGGCGCATCGATTAGGATCATTAGACCATCATCTCGATGATGCGTACAGGTACCGGGAAGGATGTGCTAGAATTGTACTGCGGCAGCTATGTAGAGCGGGAAGGGAGGGGGAGATGGGGGTAGCCTAGGGGGGATGTAGGGGAGAGGGAGTTGCAGCAGCTTGAGGGATAGAGCGAATGTACAATAAGGATACAACCAAACCCAATTCGCAGTCATATAAACAAACAAGACAGCGTGTGCAGAGCGACAGACTGTGTGTGTACCGAGGAGGAGGGGAAGAAAATGATGGATACAAGAGGTGCGGGGCGGTGGTATGGAGACAGACGGGGGTATGTATACAGTAAGTAGCGGCTGCTGAGAGCGTCCTGCTATTCGTATGCGTGCGTCATTCTATGCGAGGGCGTCCGTGTCGTGTGTCGAGCCGTGCAAGGAAACATCGAGACTGGGACGTCATTCATGGTTCACTGGTTGCGCATCTCGACGTCGGCGGGCTGCGCAGCGGGTGCATGTGCATGTGCCGGTGCCGGTGCAAGCGCAGGGGCTGATGGCGGCTGCGAGAACACGCGCGGGCGTACATGGATGGGGCCCTTCGGAGGAAGAGGCTCGCCCGTGCTGCGCGAGAGGATGCGGTAAGGGTATACCGCCGCCTTAACGCCCTTGCGCATGTGCGGGTTGCGGAGCCTCCACGCCGGCGGGCCAAAGAGGATGAAGGGGCGGCCGGTGAGCGCGCTGGGCTTGCGCGTGTCGTAGCGGGGGATGAAGTTCTCGTCGAGCGGGTTGTAGCCGAGGGGCATGATGAGCATCGCGTCTGCGTCCTCGAAGCGGTGCCAGAGCGCGATCCGGTGCTTGGTGGAGTCGAAGGTGGGGTGGTACCGCCGGAGGTTCTGCTCCCCGTTCTTGGAGTAGGAGACGACGGGGGGACCGACGGCGATGATGCCGAGCTCCGGGGAGGGAGAGCGGTTGAAGATGGACCGGAAGGAGCTGATGGAGGAGGTCGAGGTGACGGAGGACTCGGATGTCGCAGACGATTCGGATGAGACCGAGCTCTGACGAGGGCGCTGCCAGTGCTCGTTGAAGTTGAGGGGAATGGGGGCCTATTGACGATGGTTAGTATGTGCCTCAAAGTTGTCGAGGAATGATGAGAACGTACAAGAAGGTCATTAGCATTAGCATTAGGGACGTTCATGACGTTGGAGGGACGCAGAGGGGGAAGATTGCTAGTGGGTCTGCGGATGTCGGGAAGACGAAGCGAGGCCAAAGACGGGAGGGTAGGGCGGTGATGAGAGGTAGCCTTGTGGTTCTGGAGAGGAGGGGAGAGGCGGGTCATGTTATATACGAGGGTGAGAGTGATATAACGTGATTGGAGGAGTAGCGCTTGGCAGTATGTCGAGATGAACGTGTGAAGAGATTAACGAGAGTGGACCACCGGGGTACCGATCGCAGGGGCCTGCCTTAATATATCTAGAAGCAAGGGTATAAGTGGCGTTGGAGGAGAGGAACGCGAGAAAGGAAAGGCGGTGAGGGGGCGGGGAAGCACAAGGCGCGGATTGACCAACCTTTATAGCAGGTAGCGCTAACGCAGGATGGATACGCCGACATTGTCGTCTGCACGCACATGGCCCTGAAAGGCTCAATAGTGCGCGCATCCGCCATTCTTTGTCTGCGTACGACTCGATGGGTAGCGAGTGCGGGCGGTTTGCGAGGAACAATTGGGGCTGAGCGCCGTGTTTGTACATATTTGGCCTTCGGTAAGCTCGCCTACACAAAAGCATTGTGCTCCTCATTCAGTTCAGAGATGCGTGAAGACCTCCTGCGTTGCGACGGCTGTCATACTCACGTGTTGTCTCTTTAGATGCTGGGAGAACTGTAAGAAATGGAGGCGACAGGATGCTGTCTAGCACTCGATTACCTCCGCTATTAGCACTCAATAATCGGGAGGCTGGTAGGCGACATACAATGCTATTCATTGAGCCTGTGGAATCGCTGCTGTCGAGACAAAGTAAAACGACGCTTACCGTGCGGACGAGATGACCTGCGGGACATACTGACAGCGTGAGCCAGGTGTTTGTCGGCATATGAAGCAGTCGCCGCTGGAGCCAACTGGCCAACTTGTCGCCAGTTCCTCCCGGTATGTTCTTGAAGCCGAATCATAAACTTGTAGTCGTGTGCCCAGTGCACAACACTACTCGTATGCCAACGGTAGATAGAATGGTTCAAGACTCGATAGATAGTGGGGAGTCCAGGCGAACTCAACTGCAACTTCGGCGAGTTGGTTATAGGCGTCTAAAATTCACCACGTGGGCGTAGCACTCTTCTCACGCTTCCCAAAGTGTCAATAACGAGCGCTTGACGGCTCTTGAAGCAGAAACCTTTTGTCTCCTCCGCTTCCGACTCCTGTTCCAGCCATGGCCGACTCAACACCAAAAATCCAGATTGTACGTCTCAATTGTCTTCCTTAACGAGCAAAACCACTGACGGGAGTTGCCCCTGATCTGAACGTCGGCTCTGCAGCTGAAAGGTGCAAGCTCTGACTTGTCGGCTGCAACATACCAAATTCACGATGAGTCTCATACGATCGGGAACGCATTGCGGTGGATGCTCATGAAGAAGTGCGTATTGCTGTCTATCATTGGTTTACCTCATAGGTTGACTAAAGCCACCGATGCAGTCCGAAGGTGGAATTCTGCGGATACAGGTGAGTATTGGCTAGTTCTGTCCCGTCCCGCTACCTGCAAGCCCAGCTCCTCCGAGAGGCATTACCATGGCGAATCTTTGTGTTGCATCCTCTGCACTCCGTGCCTTGCTTGCGTAATAGTTACGCACTCAACCCTGTCGCGTTCCTTTTGTCCATGGACGAATGCCTTTGACCGCGTCTCGTTAATTGTCTCCTACCCGGGCTACTCGTGCCCCGCGAGCGTCTCCATCTTCACATTGTGCGAGCGCGAGGCCGCATCCTCATCATGCTTGAGTCGGCCCCGACGGGAAGAATTGTACTAGCCGACCTCCCTCTCCCTACCCAGAATGTCTGAGTGACGGACATGCATTTGTCGTGCATATTACCTCCTCCCTTCCCTTGTGGTCTTCGTCTATGATCAGAGCCTGACCTCCTGTCCAGCGTACCTCACCCTTCAGAAAACCATATCAATATGCGTATCCAGATGTATGGTGCGTACATACCTGCTTGGCTACTACTTCTCGCTTCTGACTTCATGTCCGTAGACGGTCTGTCGTCACTAACGGCATTGATCCAAGCATTGAAGGACCTCGATGATCTCTGTGTTACGATCGACGAGGAGTATTCGAAGAGCCTTCAAAACGACCAGTACGAACGCTGGGACGAAAAGAGCTGAGTAATGCTCACGTGTGGATACTGTTGTGTACGCTATCGTTGCTGTATCATTATGTTGTCTTAGGTACTTTTTCTTGCTTTCAACCGGTTCGGGTCTCCCAGAACACTTYCAGCCGGTTTGACGAGTCTCGACTCTCGGTGGTAAGTGACACCAGCAGTGCTCGAGACGTATTCTACACCTATCGCTATCATCATGGCATGACCTGCCAATCTCAAGCAGCTGTGCGTTGCGATGATCGTAAGAGCACACGACAGTCTGACTCGYGCTGTTCTGGTGGTACAATATATCTGCAGCACGTCATGTTTRCTACATTCTTGGGACGTGACCTCACTCTTGGCAGCTCACATCAATCTGTCAAACAACTCCGACAGGAAGTGCTCCGCAATCTGGTGCTGCAAATCACTATGTGAGTACTGGTGGTAAGACCGAGGCTTGGCGGCTTGTGGTCTTCCAGCGCACCCGTTGTTGACACTGATACGCAGGACGCWACGGTTCTAGGCTGGAGTTGCATWCGGCTTGAATGACATGGCGATATCCATGTATCTGCCGACGTCAATGCACCACGCTGACCCGTCAACAGGCACTTCCGGGTACTTGATTCCGGGGTATACGAACGCGAGGTGCATGTGCAACGACACCATCGTGCGTTCCCTGAACGCATGTGCGGGTCGTCACAGGGCACCCTCTGAGACTTCGCTCGGACGATCCCGCCGGGAGAATCCTCGTTACGGACCCGATAAAAGTGGCTTTGATCGCTGTATGAGGATAGTTGAACGAGCATCTCCATTCCACTGCTCACTCTCAGCTATGAAGCTCCTCACTGCAGCATTCCTTGCTTGCGCGATCACCGTTGCCACCGCCTCTCCGACCCCGCAGAAACGCGCGAACCCGCAAGGGATTGACATCTCGCACTACCAGGGCACGGTCAAYTTCAACACCGTCAAGGCGAACGGTCTCTCGTTCGTCTACATCAAGGCTACTGAAGGGACYTGTAAGCTMYCTMTGCYCCTATCGCTTCCTWCCNAAACTAARTTAGCCGTCAGCATACACCGACCCCGACTTCTCCAGTCATTATACTGGGGCTACYAATGCAGGCTTGATCAGGGGCGGGTACCACTTCGCSCACCCCGAYGAGTCYWCSGGCGCYACWCAGGCCAASTTCTTYYTRGCCCATGGAGGTRMGNCRMAYGARNTAKNTSYTASSWWGCAGACGTANCGMWGMYMAKNCRMCSTCACGNNCAGGSGGCTGGTCCAGYGATGGTATCACCCTTCCAGGTGCCCTCGATATYGAGTGTAAGTYGGCGTGKGTYRYACCRCTCACMACACTGTAAGCTGAWASTCCTYGCAGACAACCCAAGTGGCGCGGAGTGCTATGGTYTGAGCGCCTCCGCYATGGTWTCYTGGATCARGGACTTCTCCAACACYTACCATTCRTCCACTGGAGTGTACGTTGTATCATCACTTTCTTCMYGCRATTYGCTCAATCAGTYCTCCTTACAGTTATCCCGGTTTGTAGCAGAGGGCTGCTGATTACTCGTATGRCGRCCAATGCTCACACTCGGTGCTGCTAGTGATCTACACTACGACGGACTGGTGGACGACCTGCACGGGCAACAGCGCCGCCTTTGCCTCGACGAACCCCCTCTGGATCGCACGCTATGCATCTAGCATCGGGACCCTCCCCGCAGGCTGGTCGTAAGCACGATCATTGGCCTTTACTTTGTGAAGTGACTCACARGCGCATCTGGTCRACGTCGATGTTGCACAGGTACACCACATTCTGGCAGTACGCCGACTCTGGTCCCAACCCGGGCGACCAGGACGAGTTCAATGGATCTCTGGACGGTCTGAAGAAGTGAGTGATTACTTCATTGAAGCYGGTAGAAGCGTAGCCGGTWTTGAWCYTGTAATTCGATAGGCTCGCTTTGGGGTGAGATGTGAATGYGAGAAYCAGGGGTGTCAATGRGATACAACAAATCAGRCCTSGTAGCTTGTATATCTGTACYGTGAAGGCACCGTGCATAACCAATACAACACCAGAAGCGTGGTTATTTTCACCAACCCACAGGCATGTACTCAACAAGCATTCGAAGCTTCTTTGGCGGATGCGCCCGAAATGGCCGTCACCGTACTACGCACGCCATTTAGTCTTACAAAGACGATCCTATGGTGCTGATCATAGAGCTGGCCATCGCTCTCCAGACATCCCGTCGCCTACCGTTGCCTTCCATTCTATAGGTGCGTCTCTCCCGTCAGCACTGCAGGCCCTACACTGCCTTGTGGAACCAGATGACGCGGTTGACAACGCCTAYTGATRGGCTCCGGTGCTAGGGTGCACACGCGCGTCTGCGAATCAGTATAACTTGGGCTGTGTCAGCCTTCTTTCACCGCAATTCCCCAACCAGTACGTGCAATGCCACAAGATATCGATGAAGTCAATGCATTYCTTATTGGGACTTGGCTACAGCTGCTTGCCACAGGTTYGYACCATGCTCTGACGTGACCGTAGCRAACAGTACTRAATTGACCTTCGTCTCTTCAGGAGCCTACTGCGTCTATCTTCCTCTCTCCATTGCCATCYTGGCTAGAAAGGTTCGGCAGGGGCTTTCGCCCTGGCTACCAATCAGCTGCCTTCTCATGCTGGCCACCATCGCAATTGCACGTCTCTTTCCCATCGCTTAACTCGCGCGCGTCTCTCAGWGTGTTGCTYATGGACATCGAACAGGACTTCGTGACTTCCTTGATAATCGCTTATAGCGCCTTCCACGTTGGAGCTTCCGAATTCGCCAATCCCGCGTCGGTGTACGAAGGTCCCGCGACGAAGATATCTGTGCTGCAGAACGCGACAACGGTCGCGGTCGTCCTTATTTCCGACGCTATCATTGCAAGTATTGCTCCGCTGTCTGAGAAGTGAACCATGCCAAGACATGTCGAAGCACAGATATATCGCACCTATCTTCTCTGGGGCAGAAGCATCCCAGTCGTCATAGTTCCAGCCATCTTGTTCCTAGGCGACATCGGTGAGAGTTACAACCCCTCCACGACGCTGCGAGCTGACATCCTCATGGCTCTCAGCGATTGGGTTCTGGACCGGGTGGACCTGCGCGAGGGCTCCGACAGCAAACTTCATCGACGCACGCGCCACCACGCTCGTTCGGTACTTCTATATCATTACTGTTGTACAAAACCTCATGTGCTCTGGTGAGTCAGCGGTGGGCCTTTCTCCTTAAGCGAAGTCTCTAACGCTCACGTYACTTAGGCCTYATGTGCTATAAGGTATGGCACGTGCARTCCCTCTTTCCGAGAGAGTATGCGAGCCRGAGCCTTTCGTCGACACAGAGGGTTCTAAATATCCTAGTAGAATCCGGTGTGTTCTCTCTCGYAYCCTTGYTCCCACTAAYACTSACCAGTCATAWCTCSYGTGTCGRTRTSAACTCAAWWTGCAGCTGCGCTRTAYTGTGCACATCTRCTGRTCGTCGTGATCGCAAAYTCYCTYCGAAGCAATGTATTCTATATYTTCCTTCCYCCAGTGAGTGARANNCCWKKGTAKNATTRCTYKGYMGRYTSATGACANTMCGNNCGYCMRTAGCTTCCACCAGTCGCGGTRAGCAKG
>JAPEVG010000127.1:43589-86923 GCA_029747595.1 Trametes cubensis
GTNTNCAAATCTGGTCTGTGAGCGAGGATGTCGAGAGCTACGCAAGGCTGAGGACTGAAGTGCCGAACCCAAGCTTTCTATTGCATACATACGCCGCCGATATATGACGCATAACTGTTATACTGAGGCTCGAATAGCTCCCTTCTACCAGGGCATGGACCGGAATCCACCATGACCAGAGGCTATTGAGGCACCTGTTGTGAGCTACAATGACAGTCCATGAGTYAGAAATGCAAGGCAAAGCAGATATATTTGCGCTTACCGCGGTGTGGATTTGCTTATGTACTAGGCACAAAACTACCAGGACGAATGTGAGTATGACGTCAGCTGAACGCTGAAAGAGGGCGGGCTTACAGTCCAGGTATGACATGGCGGCGTTGTTCTGGTCTTCAACGAGCATGTCGCTGAACTCGATCTCTGCCGCGTCGAGATTCTGCCTCGCGAGCATGAACTTTGGGATGTACCCTCTTTGCACGAAGCGGTGTGCCAGGATGTTCCGGACTTGCGTTGACAATCGAGTTTGCAACGGCGGAAGGTAAAGCTGCGACGAAGCGTGTGAGCCATGAGAGAGACAAAGTGCATRAGAGGWACATACGATGTGAGGGTTTACTTGCATGATGTCATCTATGTCGAGCAGATCCTGGAGTACCTGAGGAGAGACGCTCCCGCCAATCCACAAGATCATCATATCATCGTTGTCTGTCCCAGTGCACAYAAGTCAGAACAGACTATGGCGKATTACAATGAGCCAGGTGACTCACCAATAAGGTATACCCCATGCGCTTCCATGAAGAGGTGGCTGTCTCGCATGAGAGACGGCATGTCTATGTTSCCGTTCGCGTCTGGKAGCGCGATAGTGTCGTTMAGGTCATGTAYAGCGAGCATCCTAGGGTARAGATGGAACATGATGCCTCGTGCRCTCATCGCCATGAGCTTGTGTGCGTAGTAATTRCGCACGTCGGCCGTGACGTTACGRCCTGCAACCGAGGTAAGCTCAACGTAAGAGACTGCCAGTCTTTCGGGGACGTGCCTTTTAGAGGCTTCGTYTTCATCATGCCTAGSACATATAATGGGAGCGTGCGGAAYGCTTCTGGGAGAATGAGCTACTGGCAGTCAGGCCCGTATCACACAAACGCACTACGATAGTCAAGAACATACTTGGGTAGGCGCGGCAGATGCCGCACAGAACTTCCGATAGGCATAGAGGATAAGAGCACATTTTTCCGTCAGCATGTCGTGGATGTGAGAGATCTTCTGCGAAGACATATTCGATATTGCTGCCAACACGGCTGTCAATACACTCGCGCGTCATTCCTTGCAATGAGTACATACCTTCTCGTAGCATATACGATACCGTCGCATCCATATCCGCGTACTGGAAGACATTTCCGGCCAGGGTAACGACTCGCAGAGCGACGTTGAATATCCGCACGCGCCGCTCGCCGGTGACAGTCGTGTACAACAAAGCGGCCTGAACGAAAGCATATTGCCTATCGTCCAATGTGCGAGTATGCTCGAACGAGACAGCTATTGTCTTGTCCGCGTCCATAGTGCCAAACTCGAGATCCGCAGCGGGGCTCTCGTAGAAATTGCCAAATTGGTTGGAGACTCTCAAGCCTGTGTGAGGTATAAGGAATACAACCCTGACAAATCTCTTAGCGGCGTACCGTTAGAGCTCCGTATCCTCATGGAACACGAATAAGCCGTTGTCCTAGAGATAAGGCGTTTGACTTGAGATGAAAGCACGATGGTATCCTTCACCGCGTCAAACTTGGGGTGGAAATACAGCTCCCCTCCGCTTATTGATGATACAACGCCTGCACAACGATTCTGAAAGTCAGAGAAAATCGAAAACCTGACAACAACGATGCATACCTATAGACCCAATGTCTATGGGCCGGCCCATGCCAAGGAACATGCTGACACCAATGCCTTCGGAGGCGCATCGCTCGCCAATGTCCTTCCACGTCTCTTCACGTGGCACGTACAAAGATTTCTCCTTGTCTGTTCCATAGAGCGTCGACTCGTCCACGAGCGGTTGTAACGCACCCACACCGATAGTAGGGAGCGTAGCTGCGAAGGTCACGACTTGGCCTCCCCTTCCCGCCTAAGAATCGATGAGAAACGGACGAGTCAGACAACTTGACGTAACATACCAGTGCTGCGAGACTAGCAGCGAGCGCAGAACCAAGCGCAGCTTCGGTCTCGAGTGTTTGATCGTGGCGCATCGGGAGCGTGGTCAACAGGTCGACAATGGCATCCCTGCGCTGGGATTACTAAAATGACAAACATACCTCTGTGGAGACTTACCTAGATTCCGCTGGGTTGACAAATAGGCCCGCGGTCGACGGAAGGAAGACCTCGTCGATGTCTGGCACAACCAACATCGGTGGCTGTCCAACTACCTCTGACTAGTCGAATGTATGTTACGCGGTGGTATATGTGCGGAAGCAGGACTATGCGTACAGAGAGGTTGTAGAACTGCAATGTCCGATCGAAAGCCAAGATTGCGACGCGACTTGACGGAGGGAAACATGAAGGAATAGTTTCGCCATCCCCAAAGAGCGCCTCCAGGAGAATAGCACACGCTGCCTTCAAGAAGCCGGAGCGGACAGCCTCTTGGGAGACATCAAACACAAACATGTAGTCCATGGGTTGGGGTTTCCTGAGACCAGTTGTCGGCGGAGGTGCCATGGAGTAATACAAGGGCTGTATACTTGGAGGTGGATGGGGTGCCCAATATTCTTCTGAGGCTGCAAAGTCGACCGTGCCCTTGTTGAGTTCGGGGCGCTGCAGGTGGTCGAGTCGAAGGAGGTTGGCATCCAGATTGCAAAAGTACTCAGGCGCGACTTGTTTGGAACGAAAACATGAATCTCCGCGCACAGCATGCAGCAGAGGATTATCGCATACCTTCCGTCTCATGGTTACAGAGATTGCACCTCCATTTCATTCCACCTGCTACCCAGGTACACCACGGATTGATGTACCCCCTACATCGCGCGCATCTTGGTGGACCAGATGGGCCGGTTTCGACGAGCGGAATGGGTTCCTCCCGGTGGTCTTGGTCCGCAAAGGGTTGTATTATAGCAGCTATGGGGATTTCGCAGTCCGATGCGAGACGCGAAGTGCTTGGCACGTTCCAGGTAGACATGCGCACAAACTTTGGCGAGGAGTTACCTGGCCAGGGTTATATATCAAATGCCAGCCAATTGATATAGCGAGAACTTACCTTGGTCAATTGCCACAAAGTCCGTCGTCGATAGCGGTGGATGCTTTCCTGGAAGCGTCATATACTGTTGGTCCTCCCATTTCTCCCTGTCGGCCTCAATGGTATCCACAGGCGAAGGTATCTGGTTTGGGTCTATGGCCGCACGCAGACCCTTGTAGGGCATACCCGCACTGTGCGGAGGCTGCGGAATGTGAGAACGAGCACTATGTGCGAACATGAGGAGACATCAGCTAAGAGCCAGGAAAGCACAGTTTGTGGCAGTATCGAGAAGCACTTTAGGTCGCACAGATTAGCAGAGTCACCAGTCAATGGACAAGCAGAAAGCAGAGTGCGAGCAAGCGCGATGAGACTGTTGTGGCAGTAGAGAACGATCCGGCGTCAATCGAATATGACGGCGTACCAGGTACGCATCCAAATTAGGACGCTTGTTTGGCGAGAGCCTCTGATCCAAACAAAACCTACGACTTCGACGGTAAACCGGTAAACGCCGACCAACAAGCTTCAAAGAGGGGTCGTGATTCGCTAAAATATGTTATCGACTAAGCGGGAAGTACAACAAAACAATATCTAGTAGTACACACAGCGAGACGACAGCATTACGACAGAGCCGGGATCAACGTAAGTAGCACTAGACACTCCTACAGCACCATAATAAGTCCCCATTCACCAGGGACCTGAGCACACCCACCACTCCACAACTGGTATCATGCCATGAACCTGTTACCCTATGGCGAAAAGGTGTTCGATGAGGATCCTGTCGATGGTGAAGTTGCGGAGGAGCTCTCATCGGAAGAGTTCCGTTGTAGAGGGACGTGAACGAGAGTCTTCATTTCCTCCGCCGTAGGCGGAGTGACCGGTGGCTTGATGGATCGCCGCCCCTTGATGGCGGGAGGTAGACGGATAACCAGACGAGTTCGTGCTGCACCAGACGCCGATCGTGGTACGCTAGTTGTTGAGCCAAACACAGGTGCCCCCGCTACGGACGGGGCGCCTGGCGGCGATCGTCTCCCTTGGAGCGTGAGCGTAGATGACCTTGAAGATTGTGGTGCTTCTGTGGATTCCTCGTCCACCTGAACATCCAGAAACGAGTCGAAGAGAGCGTCAAGCTCGGCGCCGACATCCAGTGGGACGGGCATGAACGAAGGTGTGCATACCTGCATCGGCGACTGGCCGTGCGAAATTGTGCTGATAGTGGAAGACATATCGGGGTAGACCGTCGAGCCGGGCGGCGAGTTGGGCATGTCTAAGGGTTCTGATTGGATTTGCTAGGCTTGCCGTCTAGGTTAGTTCCGATGTACCCGCCTGCCACCAAATGTGGAAGACTCACATCAAAGCTGGTGGATTGTTGGAGGGCGTTTCTCTGATTCGCCTCTAGCATTCGGATGCGCTCTTCAAGGCCCGCAACGGCCGCGTCTTTCGCAGCGACGATCTCTTGTATCTTCGTCTCATATTCCGCCTTCACGCGGCGGTCCACCTCCTGTTCATACGCAGCACGCTCCTGAAGCAATGCTTCTTGAGCCTTCCGCAGCTCTGCGCACTGGGCCTCGCGTTCCTGTAGTCCCCGCAACAAGTCGTCGCGTTCTTTCGCCCATTCGGCGCGTTCCTGTGTGTGACCATCACGCTCCTGGCGTAGGTCGTCCAATTCGTCCAGGAGAGCTTGAGCGTCTTCAGGATTTGCGATGCCATATGCTCGTAAGGCTTCGCGTTCAGCAGCCAACGCGTTGATCTTGGCCTCGTATTCGGCTCTCAGAGCTGCCGTGCGTTTCTCGAACAGAGCCGAGATTTCTTGCGCGCCCCGAGTTAGTGCTTGCGAGACTTGCACTGGTCGCTGAGCTTCATGGACAGCCTTTACCACCACCACAGTCAGCTTTCCGGATCTCAACCTGTACATCCTGACGTACCGTCTGTCGCGTGTTGGCGTCGCTAGCGATACCGTTCATGGTGGCTGCGGCGAGAGGTTACTCAGAGCACAAGCGCCCACTTGTCACTCGATCTATGCGGGGTTGGCGCTTAGCCGCGTTTTGATCCAGTTTTCCTGACCACCATCTGCTTTACGGTCATCGCTTAGGTGCACTCCCTCATAACTTGTAACAACACGAAGACATTACTGAGGCCGTGGGCCCACANAAAAAAATTACCCAAAAATGTCGATGAACGAAATCGTACCCAACCTATGGGTCGGAGACCTGCCGAGCGCATTAGACACAGAGAAACTCAAGGCACACAACATCCGCAGTGTGTTAACTGCGATGCGGGGTCGCGTTCGCATCCATGAGGTATGTCACAGAGCGTGCCTGGACGAAGAGCATGCGCCGACAACTGACGCGCCAGACATTCGTACGGCACCAAATCAATATAGACGACACCGAGAGCTCCGACATTTTGCAACACTTTGTGCCGGCCATAACTTTTATACAAGCTGAGCTCGACAAGAACCATGGGGTCCTGGTGCACTGCCAGGCCGGAATGAGTGAGTCTACCTCAAATACTAGGTCAGGACGACCTCGTGACATCTTCTAGGTCGGAGTGTTTCGATCGTTGCAGCGTACCTGATGGTTTCCCAAGGCCTGACCCCCGATGCGGCTCTGGAAGTCATCAGGCAGTCACGACCGGATGTGCAGTACGTGCTCGTGCTAAGCTTCGCCAGAGCAAGTGTTCAGACGAGATACTAGACCGAACGATGGGTTTATGCGGCAACTTGAAATATTCTACAAGGCGTCCTTCAAAGTATCAAAACGAGACAAGGAGACCCGCATGTTCTACTTGGAACGTGTTGTTCATGAAGTTATGAGTACGTTCACATATTTCCTGATGGTTCTGCCGCTCTCACACCCCAGGTCGCCAGATGGAGATGGAGAAGTGGAGACGGACATGTTCGCCAAATTCCCGTATACCCCATCCGATACCCCCGTTCCCATGCCGCGTCGCCGGATTCGCTGCAAGATGTGCAGGTATGCCGAAGAGTGACTTGAGCCAAAGCTGTCACTTATTCTCCCCATAGGCAGGAGCTTGCCACACGCGAACACATGCTCGATCATGGACAGCTTGGTCCGCCGACCCCTGTTGTGCTCTCTGCAGCGTCATCCAGAAGGCCTTCTATGAATGATACGAAACCACTTAGCCCTCTCGCTTCCGGCACTCCATCAGCCAGGAGAGCTTCTTCCTCCGGTTCGAAACCTGCACTTCAGGGACCACCTCTGTCCCCCTCTGGGAGCACTACCCGAAGACCGTCCATGCATGATATGCTCCCTCGCTCACGCCTCGGCTCAATCAATGAGAACCGGCCGCTCAAGAGTTCATTGCATGCGCTCGACAGCCTCTCCGCCCAGATAGGCCAAGAAGCCTCCGATTCGCTCTCGGAGTCTGCAATCGAAGAAGACAGCTCCGGGGACGAACCTCCCAAGTCGGAGGAAGAAGGCGACTCGGAAGCCGAAGGTAACGAGAACACAAAAGCAGCATCGTCCTCCGCTGTGGACCCTTCGTCTGAACTTGCTTCTGGGAAAGTCACGACGGAGAAGGCGTACAAGGTCACCCCGCTACCTTCCCAGCGTCCTCCGCTTTCGGTAACGAGCTCCTATGTCCACCCGTCGGATCTCGCTGCCCAGTTGTCTTCACACCCCAAGCTGGCTGCCCTGCGCGCGCCCGCTGGCCTCGCTATGACGCCCGCCACATCTGCTCCGCAGAGTCCAGGTATCAACATCAAGAGCCCTCCCATTCTCGTGAACCCCAAGTGCTCAGGCTACTTCGTCGAGCCGGTACGTCTTCGTATGCCATCTTCGCAGTTGAATGGATGCCGACGATATGGTGCGCCAGATGAAATGGATGGAGCCGTTCTTGGAGCAAGGCCATATGGCTGGTAAGATCTTGTGCCCTAACAAGAAGTGTAATGCGAAGCTCGGCAACTATGACTGGGCGGGTGTGTGTTGTAGCTGTAAGGAGTGGGTCGTTCCGGTACGTATCCACGTCTCCTGGTTGTATAACGCAATCACCTAACCTGACTCTGCGACAACGGTAGGGCTTCTGTATTCATCGGTCCAAAGTCGACGAAGTAGTGTAAGGTATAGTGCGACGTGTCACTCAGGAATGGTTACCCCCGTCCATCAATATGTATCATAAGCTGTGTACACACGAGCAACAGAATGTATTCGTATTGCATTGTTGTCTGTGAGGTTATTGAGGACTGCTTTTTTCTTCTCCGAGTATGACTTCTTCAACTATTATGGGTACCCTCCAAGCGTAGTAAGCACAACATTTGAAAGTGTGGGCCCGCCTTACAGGATGCTACATATTTCAGTAAATTCATGGGTATATGCGCGAAGTGATATAAACGTATGGTGATATAGTAACTGTGAAATTTTCAGACACGCCTAGCTCTCTTCTCTTTTGCAGCTTCGAAAGCGGCGAGCACCTCTGGATGCTCAAGAATATTGTTGAGAACGCCGCTGTCGGCATCGTCACTGACGAGCGCCTTGAGCTTGGGAGGAGGAAGGACCATCGGGTGCTCCACAATCCATTCACTGTAATATGAGAACGATCAGAGTGAATACGTGGTGCAGGCATACAACGGCACGTACACGATAGTCTGTTCTTGTACTTGCGCCTCTTGCACGCGTTCGAAGCGTCTCAACAGACGCGACCAGTGCGCTCGCGCCCACAGCTCTGATCGGGGTCCAAGTGCGGGAGCACCGTTCGCCTCGAAGTCGCTGAAGGCCTCCGAGAATAACGTCAGGGCTTCGTCTTCCTTCCCGGGCACGTTTTGTATGGACACGGCGAGGTACAGCGTGGGAGCTACGTCGCGCTTTCCGCCCTTTGCCTGTGCAAAGCGGACCACCTCGCGAAGGTATGGCTCTGCCTCGGCGATGCGGCAGGGTACGGAGTACTGCAAACACCGGACGTCAGAATACTCAGGCTCGACTGTTCATCGTAATTTGCTCGCGCGTGAAGGCAAACTCTTCAGCTTGAATCGTCGCACTTACTCGGTAGAATTGTGACAATTGCCAGTAGCATTTGTCTAGGTAGGCCGCGACGCGCTGTTCGATCTGTTCCGGAGTCGTGTCCTGCGGCTTGAGCACTCCAAGCTCGCGGCGCTGGTCCTCAGAGCCATCGCGAACCTCCGCGATGTGGCTCCGGAGGGTTTCGACCGCGTTTTTTTTGTTGCTCGGCGTTGAAGTACTCCTCGAAGGCGACACGGAAGTTGCTCGTGAGGAAGTGTTTTGGTGGCATATCGCGATGTGTATCACGGTTCTAGGAACAAAGGTCCGGTGAAAGTCACCTAGGGCAGGTCCTTGGGTGGTCTCTTAGACCAATTGATTGCTCGTGGGAAATTATTCTCAGAGACCCCCCCCGCGCGAACGTTAGTTTCACTTAGATTTCAATCGGGCTGGCTATTTTCGGCACTTCTTTGCAGCTCCGATTCCTGCTTACCGGCACTCTAGTAGCAATTCAAATATATGCTATTGAATCCTGGCGAAACTCAATAACAGATTTTATACTACATTTGGCGGGGTTGCTAGACATTAGAAGCATTCTGATAGTAGATATGGCACGCACATCATTAAGACAAACTGATAGGCGGACGCCTAAACTAAAGCTCATATACATATTCGTGCTCACACTCATGCAAATGTCTGCTGAAACATTCAGATGAAAATTTGCACCGACGTTGGAGCAAATGTTTGAGGAAACGTTCACGCCAACGTTTACTCAAACGTTTGACCGGCGCCAAATGCCGGCGTTTCCGGACGACGGAGCGGTGATCCGCATTGAGAGACTTCAGCCAGCCAATCAGAAGGCTGTGTTGGGCCGAGCTCAACGGCGCGGAAAACACAAAATGCGACATTGCAGGATGGCATTTTGTTTCTATCCCTCAAAACGTAACGGGATCTATTGTGTCATGCCATATGTATGTTCCCTGAGCTTGGTAACTTGTGAATTGGCTTAAAAAGGGGACGGGGCTTCAAAGTATACGCGCTTTACACCCCTTGCATCCTGGTGGCTGCTCCGAGAGGGAGCCACACAAAGTACAAGTTGCAACGTCAATATATGAACCGTTCAGACAGAGTTTTGGGCAATCTCACATAAATCTGACTACAGAAATATGTTGATATTGAGATTTTGGCGCAGTTTCCGGTTGCCAAAGTTGAGAATGTCTCAACTATGCACTTGAGGTGGGTAGCTTGCACACGAGTTGCAAGTGCTCAACTGGTTTGTGAAGCATATGAGATGCAACCAGGTACATCCTGGCGCACTCTCACTTCTCTAGGCTGATTCACAAGTTACCAAGCTCAGGGAACATACATATGGCATGACACAATAGATCCCGTTACGTTTTGAGGGATAGAAACAAAATGCCATCCTGCAATGTCGCATTTTGTGTTTTCCGCGCCGTTGAGCTCGGCCCAACACAGCCTTCTGATTGGCTGGCTGAAGTCTCTCAATGCGGATCACCGCTCCGTCGTCCGGAAACGCCGGCATTTGGCGCCGGTCAAACGTTTGAGTAAACGTTGGCGTGAACGTTTCCTCAAACATTTGCTTCAATGTCTGCACAAACGTCAGTATGAACGTTCGTGTCGATATTGGCCAAATTTCAGGCCGTACGTGTGAATATTCGTTGGGAGCCCCACGTAATCATCAGTACAGTTTCACAGGGGTCTAACGCTGGGCGCGTACCGGGGTACTGACATACTAAGTGTACTAATTGACATAATTATTCTTTCAGGGCTCGTATATTATATACATGCCATATGGGTAGGATTTCACGATCGTGGCGGCAAGGGACCCAAGGGCCAAGGGATCGTGCGAACATCCGACCGGATGTAATTGTCCCGATTTGGGTTTTAGTGTATTTGGGGTTGGCAGGCAGGAGGTCTTTCAGACCGGTTTCCCACGTACCAGAAAACCCGTCTAAGAGATGTTGGATTTGACGCTCGTCGGTCGAGCTCGCGCGACCGACGCGTGCGCTATCGCGGCGTATCCCGACCCGATGGTTGATAGTGGCGCGCGCGCGCCCCGTATATACCTCGCCTCAACGTACCTTGACGCCTTACGCGTTTGCACCACCACCTCCCCCACTTCCTGTCGTTCTTGAATACACGCGCAAACACGCCGTTATTCGCTTCTCTCCTGCGCGCTCGCCCGTCTCGACCTCTTTTTTGACAAGAGAGGGTTCGGGGCCCTGCCTGCGGTGGTGAAAGTTGCATAAGAATTGAATGATCGAACCCATTAAAGGCTACTAAAGGCCGAACCTTATTCGTTTCTACTAACCATCGGGCGCCTATCAAGTATAGAGCATTTGATATCGATCAACTAGGCTCCTAAGTTTCAATGACTGCCATGGCCGAGTTTGATGACTTTCTGAGCGATTCTGCAGCTTTGTTCGGGGAGTCCCAAGTAGACGATGGTAAAATCCAATACGGGCCCCTCGTTCTCACCCCTGCACCAAAGGTACGCGTATAAATAATCATAGTTTTTGTCAAGCGATACTCACTGGTCTTCAGGAAGGCAAAGTGCGTCCTCAGCAGCTTTGAAGTCGATGTATAGCAGTGACGTGATGCTGATTGCGTCATACATAGGCGAACACACTTCTAGCAGACCATCTGTTTTCGCCCTCACTCTTGCTCGCCGAACTGCTCGAGCGAGGTATCATCTCTTTTGCAAACCAGAGAGGTACATTCTGATCTTCGGTATTGGATTCAATAACTGATTTTAAATTGTATCATATAGTTATAGAACTTGGCGCAGGCTGCGCACTACCTTCTCTGCTATCTTCGACATTATCCGGCCATTCACCATGTCTGGCCGTGATCACGGACTATCCGGACGAGACAATCATAAAGAACCTATCTGGCAACGTAGAAAGGAACAGGCCACATTTCGAAAAGGAATGTGCCGTACACGTCTGCGGGTACGAATGGGGCTGCGATGTCGCCCCGCTTCTGTGAGATTTCACTGGCCGCTCAGATCCTGCGGACAATTCTGACCACATGGTACGCAGGGATATCGCAGAACGACACGGCTCACGAGATAGAGCTTTCGACATTGTCGTCATGTCAGATCTACTGCATTTCGACGGATCACACGACGTGCTCCTAAAATCCCTCCTGTCGCTCCTGCGCCGCGACCCCTCTGCTCGGGCGTACATAGCAGCTGGGAAATACACCCTTCCGCACGTGTGCGAGCACTTCGTTTCAGAAGCAGCGCGATCAGGAATTATTTTGGAAGAGCAAGAAGTAGAGAGCGTGTGGAAAGGCGAGTTGATAGTTTCAGGTGGCGGGCTCGACAAGGAACAGTTGGGCGCGAGGAAGGGCATGTCGCGGTGGTGGATCGGACGGTGGGCAGACACCTAGTGAGAACGACTGCAGGCGCTGTGCAAATGTACCATGAGTTCGCGTTACAGCTTTATGGCATTGAAAAACGTAAGTGGCGATCAAGGAGGTTGGCCATGCGTAAGATGAAACGTCGAGCAGTGTTATGCAACTGTAGGTATGATACAAAGCCTAGTGTGGTCCGAAGAGGATGTGTCAGAGGTGGATGTGACGGCAGGTCGTCGTGCACTGGATGTGAGGTATCGGGTACATGGGGGTCTGCGGAGATGGATGGTTTACATATCATCCACACTCCACTCGTAGCTTTCGGCACCGCGACGTCGTCGCTCGTTGATCTTCTGGAAGTATTTCTTCTCAAAGCCGTTGCTGCGATCTACAACATCATACTCAGCCTATGAGCGAAGGCAGTGTTTGACCGAGGGAACGCACCAACACCATCCCAACGGTACCCTGGTTTGATGCCGAACCGGTTCGGTGGTGGCGGTGGGCCTGTGTATTCTGGCTTTCGGGGCCCCTTCGATTTCTTCTTCTGTTGGATCACAAGAAAGTGCGTCAGACGTGTATCTGCCAAACGACACTTGCGCAACTCACCGTCAGGAACGCCGCAGCAGGGTCATTCCATCGCTCTTGCGCCCTCAGCTCTTCGTTTAGCTCCGTGTCATCGGCCGTCCGAGCGAATGACCGGTTCCGCATCGCCTCCAGCTCTTGCTTCCGTTTCTCGGCCTCTTCCCTCTGGACGAGACCCTTGCCCCATTCCATTTTCTTCGCCTCCTTCTCCTCACGCTCCCGTTTGAGCCGTGCAGCCTCCGCCCGTTCCGCCGCAATATCCACCTTCCGTCCTGACGCGTCACGGTAGATGGTCTCCTGTGCGGCCGCCCGCTCTGCTGCCTCCTCCTCAGCCGATCGCTTGGGCTCCTGGGGTTTATGTTTTGGGAGCTTCTTCTTCAGTTGCGCTGATGTGAGCAAACCGCCGGTGAAAGCGGGCTCTTCCGTTTCGACAATTTGTGGTTTCTCGTCCTCCGCTGGCGGAGGCGTCTTGCTACCGCTCGCGCCCTCCTGGACTGTCTGCCATCCAGAGTCCGGGTCTGTGCGTTGCCGCTTCTTGAACCGCCTGTCCTCTGCCACTACAGCTTCCTGCATATCGTCGTCGTCGTCCTTGGGCTCGTCTCCCCATCCCAAGAGATCGTCATCCTTGATGAAGGAGGCACTCGCGCTGGTCGACGCGGAAGTGGCTTTGCGTTTCTTCTTCTTGGCTGGCGCTACTTTGGAGAGTATGGCGTCCGCTTTCGGACCAGACATATATTTCTCTGCCAGATACGCCTTCAGAGACATTGCGGAGGACGAGCTGAGCGGAACGACCAGAGGCTATAGGCTATGAAGCCGTGGTAGCAGACTAAGGAGACAACACCAAGTCCGAAGCGCCCGGAGCGCCTGCCATCCATATCTGGAAGGAACGCCTCCCGTATCGGGACCGCTACTATGCGCGGCCTGCCCTAAACTCACTGCCGTATAAAGCTTCGCGATCCTGCATCGTTGTTTCCTCAGAACATACTCAGCTAGGATCTATTTTATAGGTACTAACTCGAGTCTCGCATGTTTACACATGCCACATCCTTCACATCCAGTCGATGACACCAGCGTCCGCTCGTATAACCGAGAACTATGGCTGCCTTCTGGGCAGTCTCGAGGACGTTTGGATCGTGGTTTTCGTCTCCCTTCGGGGTGGGCAAAAACGCGAACCAGCGAGCCGGACGTATGTCTGATGGATGTCTCCGTATTACTACTTTTGTAGTCTGCTTGCAATATATCGCCCGTGCTTCTACCTGCATTTTGTGTGAACTTCTCAGCTGGATCCTCAACTGAGTACTGAATGGCCAGAATTGCTCAAGACGACAATGTGTATTTTTCGGGTTCCGATAAGTACTCAATCACTCGATGGATACCTCACAACGTACGGGTAACGGAGGTGTGTCCACAACATAGTCATGGCGAGGTGATCATGTCAGAAGAAACTCGTCTTTGGGCTCCTGCCGCCTGCGGATATCCTCGACTGGCCCGACGAACACGCCTAGTACGTACTGCTTTTCTCCGTCGGTGCTCGTAAAAGCAGCTAATGCAGGTGCGCCGAACCTCCAGGAGACCCCAAGCGAGACGCAAATCGTGACTTCAGCATCGCCAGGTAACTCGTCTCGAGGGTAGAAGACGCCAAGATCACTAATGTACCAATCTCCCGTCCCGTTGAACTCCAACAGCCTCAAACACTCGTATCCTGTCTTAGCCAAGGTTTCCTCCGGCCCGTTGGCGGGAATCCTGTGGTATAGCGCGACATTGTTCAACCACTGCTGGAAGTATGCGATCAGCGTCTCGTGGGGCAGGAGCGTACTGCAGCGGCTCTCGCAGGTGATGAGCAAGACGAGCACGTTGCTCAGCAAGACCCCGCCGTCTACTCGTTTTCCCGGTAGGCCTTCGCCGGAGATGTGCCCTGCCAGGATGCTCGGGAACGTGCAAGGGATGGGCTTCCAACGGAGGCCGGGTCGCGTGTCTCTGGGTGCAGCGCAGAAGATGAAAGAGTAATCGCCCTTCTCCTCGCACAGCTCCATGAACCGTTCCGCTAGGAGCTCTATGGTGGGCTTTGTCGCGCGAGAGGATGGGATACTCGTCAGCGCCCCAATCATGCTGTAGAAGTGATTGACAGGAGAGACGGATGCACGGTGGTTCATCCCGTACATGATTTGCAGCGCAGAGCGGCAGGCGTACTCTCGAAGACGGTGATCGAGAAGCAGCTCCTGGAAGTTGTCGGCGTGAGGGTAGGCCTGTCTGATTCCTTCGGCTGCTTTCCCCGTCTGTTCTTCCCACTGGTTGATGTAAGCACCGATGATTTTCAGGATGTCCAAGCTGTCGACGGCCTCCTTCGCAGGAGCTCCATCTTGGGCCTCGCTAACGAACCACACTTTGTTGCTGTTGACAATCTCCTGGTACGTCCACACACTGCGTATCCACTCATCCGCTTCCAGCGCAGCCAGAGGCGCATCCGGCACGACCGCAGGGCGAGGTTTAGTAGCCATGAACACCTCCATCTCCTCGATGGCCGCGAACGACTCCGGCCGGAGGACCGCCACGACCGCCTCCGCACGATAGAAGACGAAACCCAAGCTCTCAAGCGTCGCACGCTTCGCCATGCGCTCCACCGGCACGGAGAACGCGTCTATCCAGATCGGCTTCCCCGGCAGGGAGCGCGTCACGGCGGTGAACGTCCGCAGCGTGCGGTCGGACATCAGGATGGACGGATGGACGGGGTTCGGCGCGCGCCCCGAGCCCCAGACGTACGAGACGCAGAGATAGGGTGTCAGCGTCTCGGGCTCGATGTCGGGCATGGGCTCGCTCAGCGTCCAGGACGTGCCGTCTACCTCGATGGTCCTTTCACAGGGCGAACCTGGTTCTGCTTCCATCATGAGGCGCAGCTCCATTTTGCCCGGACCGCTGGGCTGGGTATGACCGCAGCGGTGAGTTTCATCTTCACTCACGTTTGTACGACTGGGTCCTTGTTCGTATGGCACTTACCGGTTCAACGTCCATCTGCGGGGCAGCTTCTGACTGCAGCGGACTCTCATGGGTCTCGACTTCGCTTAACGCAACGGGTCTCCACCACAGTTGTCTCAGCTTTGCAATCAGATACCCCAGTCAGCATCGGACGGCGGTGGTAGCGGCGAGGCTGAGCGATGGCGCTTACTCTGGACCATACGCTTCCCATCTGGCCTATTTGTCGAATCTCTCGCGGTAAAAGCTTGCGATGGCGATACGCCTAGATGGACGTCGACGATCAGGTGCAGTAGCATTGTGAGCTGGCTGCGGGGAATGCCCAGCGCAGCAACTGATAAGGTACTGCCGGCATTGGTACTAACAGAACCTTGTGCAATTAGCCACACGCCTTGGCGTGACGCGCTGTCGGTCACGACGCACCCACGCTGAATAGCGCTGCCACGACGGCGTATCCACCCTTGTTCACCGGAATCCGAGATTCTCGGAGTGGTGCTGTCCCCTGGAGGCTCGTAAGACGCCTCGAGAGGGAGGCTGTGAAGATGGAGATTGATTGTGTCATAGTGAGTGACGTCAAACGTAAAATATAGTCTGCTACTACTTACGTCCTTCCTCTCCGTTGCCATCCGTTTCATCCTCGAGGAATGGCCGACGGTCTGTATCCACGAACCGGATCATCTTGAATAGCGTAAAGCTTAAGATAAGTCCTGCTGCGCCGGGCGGTCTGCTGTAAGCATACATCATGGGTGCAGTTAAAACAGCAAGTTGCCAACGAATGCCTTGTTGTACATTTGCCACTCACCTCTACGATAGACCGGACGCCCAACCACCGGATCACACCCGTCTCGTCTTGTGGGGCGTGTCATCGTGTTAGGAGGTAGATTTGGGAGGCTTTATGGCCGTGTGGGAGAGAGATTACGAAGATTCAGAGCCAGCACCGCCGCGCACCTGTGCCTGAACTGTGGATGTGGGCGGTCAGTCGCAATCAGGTGCCTTGCGGCCTAAGATGCGTACATACTCGTATGCAATGGAATGATAGCTCTAGACCATAGACCACCGCCCTGCGTTGTTATGGCCGAATCAAGGATCTCGCAAAAAACGCTGTAGTGCCTCTTGCGCGAGCAGTTCAGAGCCGTACACGGAACATCATACTTCTCTGAGGGTGCGTACATGAGATGCAACGCCTGCGAATTGTTCGGGCGCGGACTTGGGCGTGAGCATGACTCTCAATAAGGCATTTTTGGAAGATCTCGATCGCAAACAGCCTTGACAGCAGCTTCAATTGACTTCAATGGAAGCGTGCATGCATATAGTCTGCGGGCCAAGTACCAGTTGTAAACCCAAACGACTTGTCCTTCGACCACCACCACCTGTGCGCTGCGAGGATGGCAAAAGTCCTCATTCCTCTCGACGACACTGTCGTCGTTTGCTTGGGCGAGGAGAAGCGTGTCGTACAAATAACGTGCAAATCAGAAAGGTTAGTGTGCATATATGCGCTACACACACACGGTGACAAGCCTGCGGTCCAAACCGCCCGATATACAGGCCGAACGACATCGGTACAATCACGACGTATTACCTCGTGCGCCATGAGATCAGTGTAGGTGATTTCTCGAAGCAATCATACACGGTACTGAGCACACACCTCACATTGTAGGAGCTGATCTTGCGTCTCGCCATGGCTCATATGCGGAGTCCCATCTCGAGCCCTTTGAGAATAGAGGCAGATCTGTATAGCATACAAGCGTGTGCGTGTGTTCACCATTTCTCGCGCTCACAAAAGTCTTCGTCACCACTTACCAAGCAACAGGGAGTGTACCTTGGAGTTTTGGAAAGAAAGTTGCATTCATGTGGGGTGACGATCCTTTGGAAGTTTGTGAAGACAAATGGACCTTCTTGTTCACTTCAAGACGGATATTCAAGTGATGAATGAAGCTAGCTGCAGTATAGTAACCTAGTCGAGGCCCTCAGGTAATCAACAATGTTCTCCGAGCTGCCCGGAGGCAGTAGAACCTGAACCAGGCTGCTCAGCCTAACCCAGAGGAGACGGGGTTTTCGCAAGACGCAGCTACTTGACCCATCTTCTAGCAGGACTTAGTCTGGACTCTGCCGATCTTGAGGCCGACAACGAGTTCACAGTCAAGGAGGACAGCGACTTCGGCGAGCGGCGCGGCGGGATTGAGGCGCCGGGGTCCAGCTTCACGCTACCGGGCCGGGCGGCCTGGCGGTCCGGATGACCATAGATGACCCCTCGTTCGAGCCTTCCATCCGGTCTCTCGCCTTCATATAAGAGGGCACCGGACGGGTCATGCTGTCCTCAACACTCTTCCTAGCTACCTTGACCGCTGCCCGCTCGAGGTGGGAAATAGCTTGACAGAATGGCACCGAAGATTACCGGCTACAAAACCCATGGTGAGTAGCAACCAAAGAGCGACCACGAACAAGAGGCTGACAGCTTGGGAAGACATCCGTTTTCCCACATCGCTCAGCGGTGATGGAACAGACGCGATGAACACGGATTGCGACTACTCGTCTGCGTATGTCAAGCTGTATACCGACTCCGACCTCACTGGTTATGGCATGACCTTTACCATCGGACGCGGCAATGACATCGTGTGCAAGGCGATTGAAGAGCTCGCAAAGCGTCTGATCGGGAAGGATGTCGAGGAGATCTTTGCGAACATGGGCAATACGTGGGACTATCTGTCCTCTGACTCACAGCTGCGATGGTACGCACCCAACCGGATCTACGTCATCGTATAAGCCGTTCACAGGTTACAGGATCGGGCCGGAGAAGGGCGTCATCCACATTGCTTTGGGAGCTGTTGACAACGCGCTCTGGGACATGTATGCACGGTCTCGCAACAAGCCCCTGTGGAAGCTTGTTGTAGACATGACCCCTGTAAGTGACATGCAGAACAATCTGATGTGTTCGTACCACCCATCCTGCTCCGTACTCACAGGAAGAGATCGTGAACGCGACAGCGTTCCGCTACATCACTGACGCCATCACCCGTGAAGAAGCGCTGGCCATGCTCAAGGAAAAGGCGGCGACACGGGCAGAACGCGAAGCCAAAGTGCGCGAACTTGGATACCCCGCATACGTCACGTCCGCCGGCTGGCTCGGATACAGTGACGAGAAGGTCGCACGCCTCACCCGTGAAGCGGTTGAGGCCGGCTTCAACCACTTCAAGATGAAGGTCGGTGCGGACCGCGATTCTGACCTTCGCCGTGGCAAGATCATCCGTTCCATCATCGATGACCCGCAATACCTCCCTCCCGGTCTCAAGCCGAGGGACCCGAACGGACCTGACCTGGTCGGGAAGAATGCAGGGCCAACTGGAAGCGTGCTCATGATCGACGCAAACCAAGTCTGGGATGTACCTCAGGCTATAGAATACGTGAAGAGCCTCGCTGAGATTAAGCCATGGTCAGTACCCATTCCGTGATCCTGCGCTCTGCTTCTATACTTACCTGTTCTGATTTTCCGCCCAAGGTTCATTGAGGAGCCCACGGCGCCCGATGATATCCTGGGGCATGCCGCTATCCGCAAGGCACTCAAGCCCTATGACATTGGAGTCGCTACCGGCGAGCACGCGCACAATCGCATGGTGTTCAAACAACTTCTGCAGGCGGAGGCCATCGACGTCTGCCAGATTGACTCCTGCCGACTTGCCGGCGTGAGCGAGGTTCTAAGTGTTCTCCTGATGGCTGCAAAGTACGGTCCCTTCTCCATCTATCCCGAATGAGGGATGTGCTGATACAGTGCTGGTTAGGTTTGGCGTACCCGTCTGTCCCCATGCCGGCGGTGTGGGTCTCTGTGAATATGTCATCCACTTGAGGTTGGTGCCCGTTCGCACGTACGCCGAGGAAGAGCACTGAACGGGTTCCTTTTTTGCGACAGTCTGATCGACTACATCGCGGTCTCCGGGACGATGGAGCGTAACGTGCTGGAGTTTGTTGACCACCTGCACGAGCACTTCCTCTACCCCTGTTCGATCAACAAGAACGGCAGGTACAACGTCCCAAGCAACGCCAAGGAGGGCTACAGGTACGCCGACCCACTCGTTTCATGCCATCTACCCTGAGGTGGGTCGGCTAACGTACGATATCGCTCGCAGTATCGAGATGCATGAGTCAAGCATTGCGGAGTATGAGTTCCCCAACGGCTCGTACTGGAAGAGTGTGCGGGGTGCGAATACTGCTGCGTAAGGTGCAGACGTGTTCCGCCACCCTTTCTTTGCTTCGCTACGTGGCCCATACTGGAGATGCATTGACTGCGGAAGACGGCGATGGCGGTGCAGGAGCGCGGGACAGTAAGAGATGGTCGTCAGCCGGGTTGCGTCGAGTACGAGAGAGCAGAACAAAAACGATGTGTATGTATCATAGCCGGCCCCTCGATGTTGATCCAATCCCTTTCGCAGCACGAGCCGGTCGCCACTCTCTCTGCGCGCGGATATCGATGGCACTGCAGTGCGAGCGGTCCGCCATCGACAGCCCTGGCTGGCGGGTGTCAATGATGATGAGCAACACAGCATCTCGTCGCGCCACATCCCGCGCGCAGCGGTCTTAGTTCTGCCTCGGGGGACGTTTCGCACGAAGCACGACTACGACAATCATGACATTGCGTCCGCCGCGACGGTGACGACACCGAGGGTCGGCGACCGTGCGCGCGATCGTCGAGGCTCAACGTTTATTCGACCACAGCATCACGCTCGATGCCCGCCCGTCCGCCCGCCTGTTCTCTCCGCGGACCTGCGTCCTTTCGAGAATTGAGAGGATGTNGGGGGGAGGGACCTGAGCTGAATAGATCAGAAACCTATTCCGCACCTTGGTGGCTGCTGCACGCTCTTCACGACGATCGCGGTCGTCAGCAACGCCCGGACACACAAGCTTGCGGGGATCTGATAGTCGTCGGCCTGCGCGGGAATACGAGGGCCTCCGAGTCATATTGCTTCCAAGCGGGGGGTATTGATAGAACACGCGATCAATGGGGAGGCGTCGAGAGCTGGGGGTGGGGGATTGCAAGAAGAGTCCATCAGAGCACTACACTAGGGGGTAACCGGGAGTAAGGTATAGTAGGATGATACAACAGACACGGCCTGCGGACAGACGGACGCTACAAGATGTTGAGTCAGACTTAGCGAGCGAGACGATAGCGTAGTTGTACAAGGCTTCCAAGAAGGGGGGTGTCGAAGAGTGCAGACGACCTCAGCTCATGAGGGACATCACCTGCGGGAAGACGAAACTTGGATCAGCTTCCGACGATCGAGGGGGAGACGGAAAGCTCCGCCGGTAACAGATAATAATGAAACGCACCGCGAGCCGGCCTGCGAAGACCAGCAACAGCCTCACAAACTCGTCTTTCTTGTCGAAGAAGAGCGCGTGGCTCCCGCCCTCGACCACATGCGCCTCCGCGTTGCGGAAATGCCGCCGCAGCTCGCCCACGACTGCAGGCCCATCCACCAGGGTGTCCTGGGATCCGACGAGGATCATCAGTGGCAGTCCCTGTCTGCCTGCTTGGAGCAGCTTTGCGGGGTCGTGCGGGGCTGATAGGATGGACCTAGTCACCTCAGATGGCTGAGCCACGCTCATACCGAGCCAAGCAGACTTGAGCATATCCGGTACCTGTCGAGCAGACCCAGAGAACAGGGCATGGACGAGCTCCGTCTTGGCTCGGGCAGAGATCGCAGCATCCTGGGAAGAGCGGAGTACATTCGTCACTTCCAGCATGCGTCCGGTAGCACCCCGCGGTACGCTCGTGCACAGGAAGGGTAATGGCGCGATGAACACAACGCCAGAGATGGGATTTGTGCACGTAGACGCACAAACGTCTGCCACCGCAGTCGCTGATGTCCGACAGTGTCAGGGTCGCTTCGTTCTAGAGGTCTAGTCTGGACGGAGAGACTTACCACCGAGTCCCCTGTGCGATTTCTAATCAGACGGTGGAGTAAATGAAGACGTTAAAACGCACCACGCTACGACGATCGGTCTCTGCACACCGAATGCAGTGACCACAGCGCGAAAGTCATCGGCATGGCGAGTAGGATGGAGGCCTTCTTCGCCGTGACCTACGCCACTCTTGCCATGACAGCGGAGATCGTACCGCACCTGAGAGGCAGTATAGATCAGAACGCAGTCGGATCGAAGGTCGAGGTCACTCACAAGATATAGATGGTCAGTTAAGCGCCGATCGCCCACGAGCTCGTCAAAGACCCCAGAGCAGAGCATCATTTCGTGCACGAACACGACGTGGGGATTCCGAGGGTTACCAACCGCTTCTGCATGTATGGGGGTCCCATCTGCTGATCGCAGAGTCTTGACGGTGGCGACGACCGGCGATGACATGAGTATAAGAGGGGCCGGGGGAGGGTAGCTCAGTGCAGGTCGTTCCGCCCAGTGGCCTCCTCGGTATATAAGTCCCTGGCCAAGAATCACTCAAATTGCCCCTTCCAGAGACGACGAAAAATTGAATGCCCGCGCGGCCGAGAGCCTACACCGCCGCGCTGATTCGCCCGAGCCCCCCTTGTCCGCGCGCAGGCGTAAGAGCAATCTGGAGGGATCGCGAGATTGCATGCGAGATTCGGTAACTGCATTCTCAGCAGTCAGATCGGGATCGTACACACTCGTTGAGCCGGAGTACCCGACAAGCTGGGTAAGTGGATGGGCAGCGGTGATATAGTGAGGATGTGGCATTGTTCATACGAGCTGCCGTCCCCTGTGCACTTAGTCAGCAGGTCTCCGGCTTCATCGGGGAGTACGTCAGTAGACTCTACTCACAGTAGTGCAGAGGTACCCGATGCGAAAAACACCCGTGTTCTGGAAGCCAGGGGTACCAAGCTCAGGACAGAGGTGAAACGGAGATTGGGTCGGGATGAGGGATGTCGAGGTCTGTAACAGGCCCGGAACAAGTGGCTGTCGTAGGACACGTCCCGAGCTCGGGAAGAGCCGCCGACTGTTCGACAAGACTCGGGAGTTCAGGTTGAAGACCAAAAAGATGAGACAACCCGACTCTCTGCGAATTTTAGTTGCCGACATGATGACGGAGGCTTTGGAGGGCGCTGAGCGCTGAGAGCCGGCGGCGGAACCAGGTTTGGCTCCATCCTCGAGAGGTTTCAGCGAGCGTGAATCAGCTGTACCAAGTTTTGGGCGCGTCCAAAGGGSCCCCACTTGGTCCAGTNCGCATCAGCGTGGGCACCGGATATACACTGCCACACGGATTAGATACCACACGCGTGCGCACCGCGAGGACGCTCACCGGAGACAGCGACATCCGAGCACCCTGGTAGCCCATCGACAGAGATAAATTGCGAGGACCGGTTTCATCCCGACTTCATGTTGGGAGGATGACAGCACCGGCACAGGGGTCCAGTCACGTTGAAGACGGCGCGCAACCGACTCAAGGCATACCCGGCTAGTGTGTGAGTGTTGGCGGACCGACCCACCGCGGGTTAGAAAGAATGATGTAGCTGCACTCAGCAAGCAACTGCTCAGCTCAGTCATGTTCTAAAAGGAAGAAGATAGCATATACGACGCACCGTCTCGCTTGTATAATTACAGGCATGTGATTCCTTGACTAAGCTACATATTCCATAGAGTCCGATTTACGCAGATGATGACGGGTTGTACTGGTCGTGAGTGGATTGGAAGAGACGTAAGATGCACAGATGGTTAAGAGAGGGGATGGGCCAAGCTTTCACAGAAGGCGCACGGTTGTTACTAGCGTAGTAAGCCGATCTAACGCTTCTGAGCTGACCAAGAAGCACTCCGACAGTTTGAGGAAGGATATATTTGCCACGTCCGCAGCGCCACGACGAGCGGTAACGACCTGCAGAAGCTCGTACCCCGAGATGTCAGCGCAGCTCTGGAGGCATAGCGCTTCAAGCCTTGGCAAAAGCCATTCGCCTGCACTCTCGGGAGCCGCTGCCAAGACGTCGAAGAATCTCGCACCAATGATGCCCGTGGATGGTTGTGCCAACCCAAGACCAGTGAGTTGAGGGAGCTGATAGAGTGCACGTACAAATGGCGCCAAACCTGCTCCACTGAAGTTGAAGTTGCGTAAATCGAGAAGACGCAACGAGGGGAATTGTTCCGGATAAAGGGCAACGCGAGTAATCCAGTGGATGTCGTCTCCCGAGTGTACAGATATACCCTCCAGAGCAGGTAAGGAGAACGTGTCGAGGAAAAGGGATATGCTGGCTGAATCAACGACGTTGAAGACGAGACCATTCAAATCAGGCAACTCGTATACGACCGGGCTTGCCCTGAACGCGTCTTCGATATTGTCCACGTTGAGGAAACCCCACCGCATATTGAACCACTTCAAGCGAGAGTTTGTAAGGATCGCTACGAGCTCCTTGAACGAGTACGCGATCCTTTGACTGGTATGGCACTGATGATGCCTAACAAGGTTGAGTTGGCGTAGAGCTGGCGTGGCGATATTGATGGACTGCAGTGGCGCCTGTTCAAGCATAACGTAGTTGAGAAGAGGGCACGGCTGGCTCAAGATACAGACAGGCTCATCCATGTCATACTCAGTGGTATTGATACTGAAGAAGAACGACTCGAGGGCAGGGCCAAGTTCCGACGCGTACTCCCGGACGGTCCGTGCCCTGGGCCAATCTGCTGCGAATACATAGAGGGAATAACATCGCGAGAGGTGGGGTTTCAGCTCCGCCATGATAGTTTGCGCATCCTCCAGATCGTTGATGTGCAGATCAAGTTCGATGTACAGTTTCGATTCCTTGGAGCGCTGAAGATGAACACGCATCTTGCGCATGAAAGAGGGAATACGCCATCCCCAAGAGGAGTCGAGAACGATATACGACCAAAGAATTGAGTGGGATAGAGCTATCTCCCTCCATTGCCGTGAGACGAGGTTGATAGTCGACAGGAGATCTATAGCACCATCGACACCAAGTTCGAAGATGCGACATAGGATCTCCGCTGGGACGCGTGCAATTAGGGCCCTTTGGTTGAGTAGATGTTCCCGTTGAAGCTTCAGCGCAATTATCTGAGCTTCGAGCTCAGCGATGGAGTTGTCAAGTTCCACGATGTCGGATGGCAACGGTCGCGGATCCCTGTGATAATTGATGTATGGGCTGTATTAGGGACTCGGGAGACGACTATTCAATATTCACGGAGATTCGTACACTTTCTTGATATCATTCGGATCCTCCACCTCAACAGCTCCAGGTCCCAGGTCGTCCCAAGATGCAAGGTCGTCGTAAGAAAGAGAGGAGTCCATCGCAACGTTCACAGGGTGGGATAAGCGAGACTGCGATGGGCAACGACAAGGAGTGGCCGCTGCATAGCCCACGGCCAAGGACCGACATCAATAAGCGCCGGTGCCACTCGATACCACGTGGCAGAAATTCTGGCCACGCGTATACCAACCGGCTTGAACTCGAAGTTAGTGCTGCAAGATACAACGGCACATTATACCTGAGTCGTTGCAGACTTTGACGTTCTGGTCTTTCATGGACACGATGTGTCGGTGTTGTTTACGTCCTGTACATGCACTATGGTTGCATCTCTTCAGACAACACCACCCCGTGTGAGTGCCAGTGTGCGTGCATGCTTATTACTAGTCGTATTCCAGGGTTGAAATGCGTTGGTGAGTCGCTATTCTCCGACATATCCTATCTACATATGCGGAAATTCAGCTGAACGAGCTATCAGTGAACCAGAGCCATGAGTTAACGCCTAATACTTTCGTTGTGGTTATCAAACTGCCTGTAGAGCCGACCTCCGAGTCAACGCATACAGCTGAGTTCCCCAACTGGTCGTATAGATTCTGCGGTACATATCGGGCATGGGAAGCACCATACGATCCTCCCGCGACCCGCTGGGCACATCATAGTATGTTCCGTCGTTCCTGGACTATTAGCGGTTAACCGCAACTACTTCTTGTCCCAAGGTACCCGTCGCAGTCCGGCCGCCGGTGCCAGCATCGCCGTCTATTATTCGCGTCGAGCGATATAGACGTGCCAACCATGTGGGCTGCAGTCACAGACGAAGGGATTGGAGTCGAGTCAAGCTCGAGGCACGTAATTCGCGACCGGTACTTCCGGCACAAGGTCAGCACAAGACGCCTCGTGATGCCCATGCAATTTATGCAACCGCGCGGTTGAACCCTCAATGCCGAAATTTTTCGCAAAATTGCAAGACTACTACTATCTCCGAGCGCATCTCGCTGGAATATCTTCTTCATAGGTATGTCCGCTGCTGTTACTCCTCGAGGATGACATATTGTATCCGTACGTTCCTGATCTTGCGTTATTGCAGCTTGTACCCAGAGCTCGATGCTTAGCCGACATATGCACCAATCCAGGCTGCTACCCTCCCCTCCCCGTGCCGTCCCTCCTCAGCTCTACCTTTTTCCCGTCTTATGCTCTCCAGGTAGTGATACAGCGCATCAAGAACATGCGACTATTATCGACTTCATACTGCACCCGAAGCGTCGGTAACAGAGGCCGGTGCGTGTGTCTGAGTACCGTATGATGTTGCAACGCCCTCAGCCCGCACTTGCTCAGAGACCTCTGCGAGTTTCATCCTCATCCCCATTATACGAGCACTAACACCGCTGACATGCGACAGTCATCGATTTCTTGAGCGGCTATTTGTGAAATATGAGCTCGAAGAACAGTTGCATCACATACGGGCCTGATCTGGGATACGTCCTTCACATATGGGGCATACGCTCTGGTCCGACCATGCGGATGCGTGTGGGACGAAGGTGAGCCGCCAAAGTCGGCTGCTATGCGGAATTTGACATGGCATCCTGACATATGGCACCATCCGGAATCCCGTACGCGCCAAATTACCAGGTGGGTGTCTGTCCTTCACTGTCGCAGCTGATTGTACGCCGCTGATTAGCCAACAGTAGGCGAAGCTTGCTTCATCGGTGTGCATCTCCAGTGTAAAAAACGATGATCTGTCATCTGTCAGTACTAGTGTTTGTGTTTGTGCACACTGTCCTATACAGCGCACGGAGGCAAGCGTACTACAGCTTGCCGGTGATGCAGAAGGCAGAATACTCTGTTCACCTGTAGTCAGCTACCACTGTAGCAATGGCTGCCAAAAGCGCCCCTCGAACGTCTCCGACCCACTACAACGCGCCAAGCTCTAAGGAGTTTCGGTTTCATGGTCTACAAGCACGTCTAAGCACAACCACACATCACCTCCGTGTCCGACGCACAAGCGGCCAACTCTCTTGCAGGCGCGCGCCTCGGACATGCATATATGCAGAGCCCACGGATCCGCAGCCGATTTCCGGCTTTCTGGCGCCCCGGACGACCTAGCTAGCGATCCCCATGTCGGGAGATCTCAACGAGTCCAATGCGTTCCTTGTCGGGACGTGGTTGCAACTTATCGCCATGGGCAAGTACCAACTTCCACCCTTTGATATTGCATTCCCTCAATTTACGATTATCTACTTGGAAGGGGCCTATTTGGTCTACTTGCCTCAATGTGCTGTCCTAGTGATGAAGAACTTCAAACGCGACCGTTCCTTTATGGTCCCAGTGACCTGCCTACTGTTCTTTGCAGCCGCTATGACGGTACGAATTCCTTGATTTTGGGAGATCGGCCGTTGGCTTATCGCCGTAGGATCTGGTGCTTTCCTTGGTCATGGCTCACAAAGCCTACTACATCCACGGATCACAGCTGCCCGACCCAGATGCGATATACGGCGACCCTGCAGCGACACTTTCCCTCATTAAGAATGCTGCGACCGTCTTCATAGTCATTCTTTCTGACGCTATCATTGTACGTTCCCGCCGTTGTCCTCCCATGCCAAGACGTTGACGAGCCGCCGTGCGTCTAGATATATCGTGCATTTGTCCTATGGGACAGAAATCACTTTGTCATCATAGTTCCGACCGGACTGTTTCTATGTGACGTCGGTACGCCCTCGCTCTGCTGGGTCTGAAGGGTATCGCTGAATTGGAAGGCGATCGTACGATTACGTGCAGCTTTCGGAATTTTGACTGTCTGGACACTTGCGAAGGCCTCTCGGGGTGACGACATCGATACAGTCGCCGCCGGGCTAGCACGGACGTTCTTCATCATCACATTCGTACTCAATCTGTTCTGCTCCGGTGAGTCTCAGGCCGCGCAAGGTGCAAAATGTAGCCCGTTGACATAGTTTGCGTTCCCAACGTCTGCGCTGATTCCAGCTATGATCTGCTACAAACTCTGGCTCGTGTTTTCTTTGTTCCCGGTGGGCTATGTCGCCGGGCCGTCAGCAGCTGCACAGCTGTTCGACGTTCTCGTACAATCCGGTTAGTGCTTAACGGTGACATGGTACGATACGAAGGCGCTCACGTCCTCGAACGTTATCCTGCGCAGCTGCATTGTACTGCGCGACTCTCCTGCTGATCATCGTCACCAACTGCGTCAAGAGCAATTTATTCTTCGTCTTCCTCGGTCCCGTACGTCCCCCTCTCCCGCTGACTCACTGACGAGTCACTAAACGCATTTCCAACGTGCTAACGGCATCCTGCGCAGCTGCCATCCATCGCAGTAAGCCTCCGTTCACCTCGGACACTCACATCGCGCCGTTTGCCGGTACTCACCAAGTCGCCGATCTGCACACAGGCATACGTCTTCTCGGCGATCCTCGTGGGGGCTGGCGACAGCGTGCGCGGAAAGTACCCCACTTTGATGACGTCGTTACGGACGATCAAGAAGCGGAGGAGCGGAAGCTCGGGCCTCCCGCTCGCTATCAACGTCGAGGTCGACTTCGAGCGCGTCGTGGACTCGGAGCGGGTCAGTGTCGCGGAGGCTGCGTCTGAAGATGCGGTGAGCAGGAATGGGCATGTACAGATGCCTTCTCACATGAACCCTGTTTAGCTGAAGTAGTGCGAAGGCGGGTGGATGACTAGCAGATGTAACAGCTGTTGTACGCTACGTATTTTATACTGTACTCATAATATGTATGTATACATGCTCCCCAGCAAGGATAGATGCAGAACAAGGTCTTCCGTAGTGTCTGCCTCGACGGGCAACGCAAGTACCAAGCGGTAGATACCATCAACTGAGGACTTTGAGGCTAGCCATTTGTGAACGATAGACGGCGACTCCGTATATTTGTCAGCCATGATATGAACAACACTCAACAGAAGCCAGGGCAACGAGATGTAATGCTACAGAGGTATGCTTGATAACACTAGGGATCAGGAACCAAGGGAAGAGCCACTATTCGCAGTTGAGGTCTTTGCAGAAACAGATATCAGACATGATCACGCAGGTGTCTACGAAGATGCAGTTGAGATGCAGTTAGTCATTGACAGCAAGGAGGTAGCTCACTTGACTTGGGAGGACAGAAATACCACCAACATGTTCGCAATACAGAATGCGAGGAAATCGCAGGGGACGACGACAGGATGCGAAAAAACCAACNGGGCAGCAGATCGACGAACGAACAAAAGAGACACTTTGAGATACATACATACATCGTAGTATACACAATACAGCGACATGCAGCGGGCCCGAGGGTCGATATGAACCAAGCAGCAGCAGAGACAGCCATACACCAGACGACCAGACAGCCTCGGCGTCGTCCTGCCAGAAAACGGGGAGAGACCAGGAGCCAGGACGACGCCCCCAGCCTCCTCTGATCCTATGATGACGCGGGCACCAGAGCGGCCTTGAGCAGCGGCGTCCGCGCCTCCGTCGTCGCGTTGCCTTCGGGTGTGAGCGGGCTGGGCGTGAGCATGCCTGTGCTCTGCGACCCTGCGCTGAGGCTCATTGGGCTGTCCCCGGAGCCTGAGCCTGCTGGGGATACTGGACTTCGCCCGTTGGTCGCTAGCGTGGGGACGACGGGCGCAGACTGCGAGAGTGCGGTTACGGCGGTCGGGCTCGGGTTCCAAGATGAGCGGTGGAACGATTTCTTCTTCCGCACGCTCGCCTTGTATGCTGCGCGGATCGCCGCGGTAGCCTCGTTCGTGATGCTGAAGACGCTTGCGGATGTCGACGGGGCGGTGGATGCGACGCTTGGCGCTCGCGATTGCATCGTCGTTAGTTCGAGCCGCGGAGGAAGACTACCAGATGACGATGGTGATGCAGGTGGGGGTGCTGCAGCAGGTTCGATCACAGGCGAAAATGAAGGCGAAGGTAGTGATGATTCGCAGCTCTCATAGTGGCTGGGTGTGGACGAGGACGAGGACGTGCTCGGCGCAATCGTCGATAATCGTCTGTGGTGGTGATAGCACACGGGATACGGCAAGTCTTCTGGAGCGCGGAAGGATTCGGGAAGCGCGGGTGGGAAAGCGTTCAAGAAGTCGTTCGGAGCCTGCGAAGGCCAGTTTAGGGGCGCCTTAGGTTCACTACCTTCTGAAGGTTGCTCTTGTTCTGCAGCGAGCTCCGCCGCGCGTGCCTGCCACAGCGCGAGGTTCTCCCGGGTCTGACATGCGAACTGCTCGAGGGCTACGAATCGACCAGCCGATGTGAGAACGGTGGTGTGAGAGCTGAGATGCGGCGAACTCACATGGGATCCCCTCGGCGACCAACTCGAACAGCGGCCTCGCGAACGTGTTGTTGAACCATATCTGACCGTTGGCTTCGCCGACGCGACTATCGGATGGCCTGACAGATGGCGGGAGCTGTAGGTGCTTCTCGAGCAGCAGCTGGCTGCTCCATTCCGACTCTAGCGCTGTGGCCCAGTGTTGCGAAACTAGGTATGGTCGGCTCTGACACAGAGTTCAACACGTGGACGACAGGRCACGGAGATCAACCTTACTGGATTGCTTATATCCGCGCATTTGATGAGAGCCTGGCATACCAAGATGCGCTGCTTGAGCTCGGGAAAGTCGGCTCCATCGAGCAATCGACGAAACTCCGTCATGAAATCGAAGTGGACACCCATATCYGTCGCCAGRACCGTTCCCAGCAACAGTTTGCGGAAGAGAGGGCCGGAGGCAGGRCGATCGAGTAGGAACCCGAGGTTGTTATGCCGCATGATCTGCAGAATGAGCGAGTAGTGCATTTGTTCTAGTACAGACTTGTCGTCATAGACGACCGCTAGTGGTGTTTTTGCATTTTTCTACACGGASAATGAACGTCAGAATAATAGAGCGGATGTCAAGTGAATGTAATCGGGGTACCATGAATGCATTCGTGAGGCCAGGGTGCCCAACATCGTGTCCTACTGCGGCTATACATAACGCAAATAGGTCTTCGTCCGTCAAACAGGATATGAGTGGGTCGCAGCTTTCCCTATCTCTCGTCCACGTGCGCCCATCCTCCAACAGCAACGTTACTGGTGGGACCATGCCCGAAGTAAACAGGAAATGATACACTGCTTGGAAGACATCTAACGCATGTTGGAAGTTGTGATATGTGTTTGCTTGTCGGTACAGTTGGCACAGATGTTGCAAGAAAGTCGCGACGCAGCCTGTTGGTATGGGTYAACAACGAAATCCTACACGGTCAGAGTCTGRGTATCGGARGCGAGCTTTGTCRATCAGTCGTAGCACTGTATACCGTTGAAAYGTGGACCAGATGACRGCGAGGCTGGCTTATGCGCCGTCTCGAACTGCACTCAAATCCGGTGAACCGTTATGCCGTTATGCGCTCCTCCGCGATATATCCCRCTCTATCGGAGATACACAGAACTAGGCAGGTGATACCATGTATACAAGAGCTTARGGGAGCCCACGAAGAGCYTTGGGTGYGAATTATACCATTGMACTCACCTAACGGTACTGCTACARTGTCCTGCATATGCTCGATCCGGTAGAGCGCCTCGAAGAGAATATACGCGCACGCGATAACCTCCTCGTCTGGAAGTTTGAGGGGCTCGAAGTGCCATGAGCTCAGWGATTCGACCAGACGTTGTCGCGTGTCGAAGTYGAGRTTGATGAAGGAGTGTCTTTTCGAGAGATGAGAGGACGAGGAGAGGGGTATGGTTGTGAACGTACATATGATCRCATTCCTGGCTGACCATGGTCTCCGTGTGCACKCGAACATCTATCAGAACTTCTGCATATCTGGAGAAGGACCGCACGCTGTCAAGACGGATGATTGGAGAAAAGAATGATAGGATACGCACCTGGTTTCGCCGCAGTCTGTCTCCTCCCAACCTCCCCAGCCGTGACCGCGGTTCTCGTCGCTGAGAGCGAGAGCGAGGCCGCCGACGTCAACGCTACGTCTCCTGCCCATCGCGTCAGACATCAGAGGGTCAGATAAGCGAGCTTGTTGGAAGTGAGGCTGGGCGTGGGGGAGGGGAAGGAGAGGTTGAGCTGGGGGTAGAGAGCAGCGAGCGTGCGAGAGGGCGGTGACTGTGCGATCCGCCCCACGTGGCTGCCCACGGACGAGCGCTCCGCTGGAGTCTAACCCAAACCGCAAACGGTCGATCTCTTGTCTTTTCCCATCACCCCGACTCTCACTCTATCACCAACCCTCAACTAACGTTCTTAATCTAGTACCGCCATGCCGTCCTCGTTCTCGCCGTCTTGCTCGCCACGCGACTCTAGAATATTTCTAGCATCCTTGTCTCGCGTGCGCACCTCCATTGGCCCCACAATCGGGCACAACGCATCCAAACAACCCGCGTTCTCCWTGTCCGCGCCTCTTGCATCCTCGGCGTTTTTGTCACCCGGGACGAACAGCCCGGCGATATGTTCTCATGCACCAACACAYTCGTGGAGGAAAAACACAACATGCTGAGAATCAGCCGCGGACAGAAGCCGCATAGGACGCGCGTTATCGACGATTCTGCGCACGGCATCGGCTGCATTGCAATCGATGCAATCTGCTCTCTATCCTCCTCGTCGATGGCACGATACGATCCCATTTTGGGCGAAGATCCATAACCTTGTCGCATGCCGACCGCCGATCAAACCTGCCGCCACACAGTGAGGGGGCGCTGCTCAATCACCCTTCGCTCTTTGAGAGCCAGCGGCTCCGGAGYTGGCTAGAGAGCTCAACAAAACATCAGYGGCKATGTRGTCACCAAAGGGTGCTGTGCATAGGTGCGTCTTCGGCRTACATGCCACTGAGCGTCAAATGTATTTCGAAGGATGTGTTGTGTAAGATGGCCGTAAGTATCGTCGRCGGTCTCTTTTAGAGTGGTCGGTCAAGGGTCCTGGGATATCTYACTGCATCCTCGTTTTCAAGGTAAGACATGGATTCTGCTACGGATCCGCCTATTGCACGCAGCAAACTGAGGCACTGCCCACTGCCGTGTCACTGTTCTCGCATTGATTCCTGTTCGCTTCTCGCTGAGCCGCACGCCGAAGCGGCTCAATGATCGCCCTCAAGGTAAGTCCGATGGGTCCGAGTGCCCTCTCTCTGTACCCATCCTCGTYCCAARGTTCATCAATGAGTGAAATAGTACGTATTMATCCGCTCCAGACACCTCATGGAATCGTTGTGTGCGATATCATCGAGGTGCCTGGTATGTCTGTTGTCTTCTATGTGGGAACACGTGCCATCACACCAAGTCCATGTATGCGGCAAGGAAACYGTGCGAYTGGCTGTATTGTTAAAACCMCTTGCATCCRTGCTACATGAAGAATGCCYNTGTGCTGGAAYTGAGCCCAGAACTTGACGTYTCTCACYCAAGCYCATGRTGCTGGCACAGCACCGTGTNNCTTAGGTAAGCGYCATCAAGCTGATCCCACATACGCGGATTCGGTTCATTCGCCACACGAATCCTTGCGCTCCAGACACCGAGCCGTAAACATGCCTTCTCTCATTTCATACCATCGGCATGGATGACAACCTTCGTGCGGCGTATCCGCATGCTTAACCGACCGAGCATTATCCTACACCATCTGCCAGCCCAGGCCGCATGGTCGTACCCTTCTCCCGTGAACCTAGACTACCGTCCTACCATTCCTCTGAATAACACCGTGTACCCATCCTCTACGCCCTTGCCCAACCTCTCCATTTCCGCCGCCTCCTAATCGCCATGAACACCCAAGTTACGCTGCCCCGATCGCGCCCTTCTCGCCCAATCCCCGTGTCCCCTCCTGCCCTGGAAGCCGTACCTGCCATACTGATCGCTCGGCGACTCAAGCTACCGGACCCTTGGTTGCGGCGTACGGCATCGCTCAGCTCTGATGATCCCCCTCTCGCCCGCTCGGCGACATCATGGTGGGTGGTGGAGCGAACTGCGAGGCAGGGCGTGCGCAAGTCGGCGACTCGCCACGCGCGTCGCGCGCCGGAGCAAGAGATAGAACGCTGCGCGACCGCAGCGGCACGCGCGCCGAATGCACGGACGGCTCTTCGCTCATGTGAATCGCTGTGATATGCAGGATGTTACCAAGCTGTGGCTTAAGCTCAGCGATTCGCCGTCGTCCACCTCTAGGCCCCGCAGAGGCTCCCGTCGATCCATCCGTCGAACCCATCGCTCGACCCACTGACCGTGATACGCCCCTCCTGTGCGTCTGCGTTTCTGCGTGCCCGGTTGCCCGCGTGCCTGCTCTGCGACTGCCCATCGCACGTCCGCATGCTCGATCTCTTCCTCCTTGTTCCTCTCCTGTCGATTTCTGACCGGTTTTTCGTTCACAATGCGGTTGCGTACCTCGCCTTGAGGTCGTGTCTTGTCGAGCCGTCTTAAAACCCTGATGCGGCCACCTCGGCGTCCAAACCCTGATTCTTCGGCATCCGAAGATGTGGCTGATCAACCAGCCAGTTTCGCCCAGCCGGCGGTATGAACATCGAACTCGCTGTTTTTTCCCTCATCTCGTCCGCCCTCCTGTTTACGGCTTCCACGAGCTCTCCGCCGGCATTCTCGGAGTTTCCGCGCGCATACTGCTCGAGCTCCTCGACATCCGAGCATCCGAGCTCGCGGAGTCCATGGGTACCACCCTTCGCGTGAAATTTAANGGGGGAGTTAGGCTTTAGCGGGGATGTTTAGCATGAGGTTTCGGTGGCTAGGTGCGTCTCGCCCTCTCGTACCACTCAGTCTACCTGTGGGAGGCTCATACGCCTTTGATNCCCCGTTTAGTTCGGTAACCATGCGATGGTTTGCCGGAGGTGCTACCCCCACGGCCTGTACGGTATGCAGCTGCTGTGCGGGCTACATCCGTGAGTGGTCCACACGTCCGAGCGCGATGCGTTCTGTACCCGTTGAATACACCATGAGCTCGACTCAGTATATCACCGGGGCTGGACGGCTTTTCTTGCCCACCAGTACAGAGTGTTGTACCCACCATCTCAACATTTTGTACCCATGCCAGTCTGGCATATGCCGCTCTACCAGCGCGTCCCCGTGCATTGTCTTTCATGCTGCAGGATACTCAACGTTAACGGTGCTCACGCACGTCTGTCCGTGAGCGACCGCTTCATGGTGATCGACGATATGTGTTCCTGCGGTTGGACGAATATGCCATGGCTACCCGGTCAGTCTAGATCGCCTTAGGATGTCGTCTGGTTACTTTCTCCCCACTGCTTGATACCCGTTTTCCGTCGCTTGTCAATCGTGAACGTTCCATTCGACCGTTTCGGAACTAACTAGCATGTCCACTCTCAAGCTGCTCACCATAGGTTCTCGCGCCCACATTCTGGCTCCCAGCATTCAACAATTAGCGTTCAACTCCGGTACGCCTCCCATGAACGACACATCTTCGCAACACTCACAAGACCCCTGTGTTCGCCGGTCAAAGAGGCTCTATAGCGGAAACTACGTTCTCAAGCGCACCTTCGCTCATGCAATAGCAAAGATGAGCTTCATCTTGATTCGCTATCACCGCAAGGATACGGTGCCTCCAATGAACCCAACTAGCAATTTGGTACGCATTATGAGATTCATCCTTTTGGCATCACAACATCGGCCGTCGTGTCCTGTCGCAGGCCTACCTTACCCCGCATACTACTGCGTCGTCGCACGAGTCTCGATTTCCAGTGCTTGACCCTGAAGAAGAGTACACGCCGTTCATCGATATCAACAGCATGTAACTAGAGTAGTACACCTGTTCTCGTCACGGTGCTATGAATAGTAATAGGCCGACCACGCGCACCTCGATTTCCATCGCTCCGTGTTCCCTCGCGGGCCCTGCATCGATGTGCTCAAGTCTCGCCTTTCCCTTTGGTGAGGTCTTGTAGTAACGCTAGGGACTGTGTCCGCTGTCCAGAATGACGGCGAGGTTGAGACCCCGATGCCCTGCCACTTTGTTGGCCGGCGCGGCGTGGGCGGCACTGCCTTACTCTTCTCTCTCCCACTGGCCTTTCGGCTTGCTACTAGTATTTCTTTCTACCTCTAACTTACAGTCCTACTATACTAGTCACTCTCAGCGTNCCCTCAGACCTCCTTCCCCCCGGCTAGTGTACTGGTGCTTACACGTCGCGCCGTGCTACATCACCTACCATCAAATTGGGCCCTGACGGGCAATCAATGAAGACTAAAAGAAGCAAGAAGAGAGTTCTTGGAGTGTGATATCTCACATCGGGGGCACCGACATATGAGATAAGCGGTTACATTGGAATAACATCGTAATCACTGACAACGTGTAGCACGGCATGCTACCGAATGTGCTACACTATTTAATCTTCAAATATCACGTAAAAGGCACGTTACCGCTGGTCAACCGTATTGAAATATCGATGCAACTAGCAATAGAAAAAGGTAGCACATACAGTGTTACGAAGGATCACATTTTACAATAAACTATCGTGTTTTTCTCGTGTAACGAGCGGTTATACAGGCCGATGCCCCCGGTGTCAAGTTTGGGTACCCATGGTTCGCCTACGAATCTAGGGGATCTCCATCGTTCTACTTTGCCATCCGATACCGCACTCGCCTCGCGTTCTGGTCCCCGGCGACTCAGACCTACGTACCCGCCGAGGATCGTCTGTGCATTCTCTGAGCGATATATGCATGAGGGGTGTTTCAAAGGATGGCCGTAAAGGTTTCGGAGGAACGACCGTCAAGAGGTCAAGGAGCCTATCGCACGCCAATGATATTTTACATCGTACGGACGTAACTGTGAGCCTACAAACGATTCAAACGAGCAGAAAACGCCACATGAGAGGACTGTAGATTGTAATCAAAATATGATACAGCGCAAGACCACAGCAGGGGTACACAGAACAACGACACAAATAAACCTAAAAAGATAGCACGAGAAGCCCAAAGGAACGGAGACCTATATACCCAGAAACATAAATGAGTATGAATGTGACGGAGCACGAGATATATATATACATGCAAATACGACGCAGCGAGAGCAAGAGCGAGAACGGAGCGATCGTGAGCGTAAATACAGCGAGACACTGGCGACGGCTATCAAAAAGGAGTATAGACGGAATGAGACATGACAGAGAGATGGGATGCGGATGTGGATATCTAGGGGTGAAATGGGACACAGATGGCGAGAGCGAAGCGACAGCGTTGGGAACACGGTATGAGTGCGGAGGATGGCAGGGACGATAGGACGACGGAAAACAGATGGAGCGATGAGGATATGCGTGAGCAGAGCATTGTTCGTGCAGGTATACGATACGCGCGGTCAATTCACAGTCCGGGCCTAAGGGCAGTCGGGCTGTCATCCAAGAAAATATGCAAGAAGAGGGAAAAACAGGGACGGAGATCTGCAGGGAGAGGGCGAGAGTAGAGGGGTGTCGAAGTGGGAAGGTATGTCGACGACGGGTCTAGACTGGCAGGAGACGTAGAGAGTGTGGCGGTTTTTTGCATATCGATGGGTTCGCTCGTATGGCATTCGCATGGCCACCTGCTCAAGAAGAGCCTGCTCTCCGTCGTGTACGTTAGCATCTGTCGTTTGACTGAATAGGATTAGTCACTCACGGTACCACCCTGTGTTCGAGGACGACGAGGACGCATACACCTCCGCGTACCGTCCGCTGCTGCGTGAGTATCCGCTCTCGTACCCGTACGCGGGGCTCTGTGTCTGCGCCTGGTGTTGCTGGCGATCGTACGACGACTTCGACGAGCTCCCAGCGCTGAAAACGAAAGCGCTCTGGGATGGCTGAGAGACGCGAGATACTGCAGGGGCAAGATCGGTCAACAACCTGAGTTATACTTGGCGCATATACGCGCATACAACGGAAGCGAACTCACGAGATGGTTGAGCGGCGTGTTGTCGGTGATAGGTGGACGGCTCCAAATCGACCTCTGCCGTCTGATAGCGCATGCTCCATCCCAACGACTGCGCCGGTGTCATGATAGGCGCAAAGGTCGGACTCGACGTCGCCGCTGTGGCGCTCCCAGAGCCGTTCTCTGCAACGGAGGCATATCCTCCGGATGACGACCCGTCCCAAGGGTCGGAGTCGAGCTGTCCCGGCTGATACTCGAGGCTCAAGGCAGGGGATACGCTGCCACCTCCTCCCATCAGAACACGCTGAGCGCGTCTNGGGGCTGTCGACGAGGCCATCCTCCGCCGCTCTGTTGGCCTTTCGGCTCGGTGGGATGTTGGTGTAGCCACGACCTGAGCGCGACTGACTTTGACCGCTTTGCTTCGGGCTGGATGGAACCCAATACCTGGCAGTATTCTCGTCGTCCGGCACGAGTGGAGCGGAGAGTTCTACCTGCCACTCAAACTCGACGGGCCTCTGCCTGAGCGGTCCTACCTCAATCCCCCCAGCGCCTGGCTGCTTGGCTGCCGAGTGTATGCCGTCGTGAGTCGCAAAACTGTCTAGACGGAAGGAGTACATCATCTTGCGCTGCCGAGGAGGGGCATGAATGGCGCGGAGGGGCACTTCAGGCATGGTGCTCGGCACGGGATCAGCAGGCACTGAGACTTCTATGATGAACTCGCCCTCCGCATCTTCCTCCTTGATCGGGGGCGTAACAGGTGTCCTCGGAGGTGAGGTCGCGGGGGAGTGGGTATATGCGTGGTGCCCGGGCGACTGAGACACAGGATCTGCGGGGTCGATGGTATAGAGGCCTGCGCTATCCCATGTTGCATTTTGGAGGCGTGGAGTGGACGACGAACCGGTAGTCGAGGTGGTGGCGGCGGCAGCGGCAGCCAAAGAAGAGTACGATCGTGCACCAGACGATTGAACGGCGCGTGCAGATGTACGCGCGGATGCAGTTGAAGACGGGGAGGGAAGGTTGATGCTCCGGGAGGCGGGATAGTTGGCGGACGCGGACGAGTACGAGTCGCTGTGGGCGGAGTAGGCACTGTAAGAAGCGTTGGAGGGGACGACGGAGCAGGCGACGGACGAGGCCGGCGTTGCGGAGTGGTGGTGGTAGGCGTTTACGGAGGTAGAAGAGGAAGACGGATAGGACGCTGATTGTACGGCGCCGGGATCATGCGCGTCCCAGGAGTACGACGCGCCGGAGCTGTTGGCGGAGTGGTTGAGGGAGTATCCGGCGTCGAGGGAGGAGGCGGCGACRTTGGAGAGGGAGGGCGGGGAGTAGTGGCTGAAGTAGGAGGAGGGGTCGTAGGCGGAGTGGATGTCGGGGTAGCCGCGGCGGTCGGCGGGGGCGGCGGAGGGGGCGGAGGGGTAGTGGGCGGCAATTGACATTTGGGCGGACGGGAGGCGGTGATGACGGACGAGGCCGGCAAATTAAAGGGAGAGAGAGGAGGGAGGAGCTGGGAGAGGGACTGACGAGAGGACGGCAAGGGGATAGTCCATCTATAAGGCCGCAATCACACCGGGCCCTCGCGCCGCCCGCATGACACCCTTCGCGCCCTACTTCGCAAGCTCTGACTGAGATCCACACCGAATGTCTTCCTCCTTCGCTCTTCATTCTCTTCCTCTCACCCACTCCCTCGGTCGCCAAAATTCCCTTTTGGGGAGCCTTCGCAATGGGATCCGCACGTTTAGACGCCCGAGCCCAGTCCCACCTTCGCGTATACGTACGAGATCCTGCCCTCCCAGTTCCCAGATCATCCCGTCCTCCACACTAGACGAGCTCGCCCCCCATCTCCTCCCGATCTCGCCCACTTGCACAGGAACGTCCCCGTCGCTCTTTCTCCAACTCCCTCCGTCTTCTCTTGCCATATCCGCCGCCTCGCCCTTCCTCCCTCAACCAGCGATCCTCTCCTCTTCGCCACTCTCCCAACTCAGCGGCCTATCTCCCTGGGTACTTTGCCACTAAACATGGATGCCCCATCCCGTTATCAACCTATGTACCAAACCTTCCGTCAGCGAGCTCAATCCCACTTCAGTTGCCATCCAGCCGCACCTACACGCGGCACAAAACGTTGCATTCTCGGCCTTGATTTTTCCACACCTGCGGCCCTCGTCCCAGCACGTTCCGCACCCTTGCATCTGTGATCGGCGCTGGCGAATCATCCCAAGGCTTGTTGCACATCCAGCAGCTCGCGCCCGGGCGTTCGTCACTCCCTCTCTGCCCTCCACCTTGCGCCACGCCGCCTGCCCCCGCGTTCTGCCTGAAATGAACTCCACGTGGACGACATCGCACATCTGACACTCACCTCTACGCACAATTGATACTCCCGCGTCCAACTGCCAGATCGCTCCTTTGCATTTTTTGATTCTGACCGACGCGTTCTGCTGGTAAGCCTCGCGCGTCTCAGCACTGCATATGGACGGTGTACACTGACGCCCATAGTCTATTACGTAATTTACCTTTTAGCCCGGCTCCTCTTTGCCTGGTAGCGTGGCGTCGCTTATCGCGCACAACCTGTCGACCGTTTGGCTTGTCCTGTCACCGCCGCCTGTTCGAGCTAAACGTGCGCTCGGGGGGAGCGCTCTGGAGACCGAGCCGCCCCAAAGCTCTTCGCCAGAGCGTCGGTCGAGTGTTTTGCGCCCTGGCAGCTGTTTTGCACCACGGTCTTCTATGGCTTCTCTGGCCATCGGCGAGGGGAGGCGGCTGGAACGACCGAAGCGGAGACACGGTACAGACGCCGCTTTCTGCTCCATCCGAGAGCTCGACGATACTCCGCCAATGCTCCGCGTGCGCACCTGCCAGCCTGGGCGCGCCTTCGCGACTCGGTCGAGGAATCTCGCCCAGTCCTTCTTCCCCAGTTCGCCGGAGCAGCTCGCCCGTGTTTATACATAGCCACCCTCGCGCGGGGTGCAGGCGGAGGAACCAATCACACGCCTCGTACGTGTATCGTCGCGCGTTCCCTGGGCCTCCATCGAGACGCGTCGACGTCGCTGTATCTGCCTCTGCGTTCTGGGTTCTGGCGTCCCGGCGTTCTCTCGTCCACGCGCATACAATGTCGGAGCGATGCATCTGGCGCGAGAGCGTGGCGGATGGGAACGCCGCTTCCTCGTCTTATCCCCGCCGCCCTAGAGACCGTGGCGTGGGCCCTGCGTTTTGTATTTCTCTCCCTCGAACCGTGTCACTGCGTCTGCGTCGACGAACCCCGATGGTACGCCTACGCCCCTCTCCGGGACGCTTCTCCCGGGATACGTTCCTGCCTGAATGCGCACATGTCATCCGTCCCCGATCGATCGAGCGAGCGAGCTGGTGTTGCCACGANCCCTCTTTCCGATGTTCACACCCACCCCGCGCTCTAGATCGCGAAGCCTTCCAAGCCTGGTTGGCGCGCCCCGAAGGAGCGTACACATTGCCGGCCGGACGCACTTCCGGGGGCCACTCCCGTTATTTATTCGCCGGCGCTCACACCCGGTACGTGTTACCTGCCATATACGCTTCATCGGTCGTTGGGGGAAGCGACGCGTGCCTGGAGGAACCGTGCGCGGGTATTATTGCGCATACTCATGACGTGCTGGAAGAGCAGAGTGCTTCATCCCGAAAATATGAATTCTGAATCTGATTGAACGCAGGTCACACAACCCCCCTCCCCATCGCCGGGCGGGAGTGCACGCCGGCGACGATGCGCGCAGACGCGCGGCTGCGGGACACTGGGCCTAAGATCGTTTTGGAGAGGTGGCCTTGAAATCCCCTTGGGATCGCAGCGCCGGTATTGACGTGTACCTCTCACCCGGGTTCAAGAGGCTCAGATCGGGGGCCAGGTACGTCAGCAGCGCGTCTCCTCTCTGCTCTCCGCTCGCTGGGGCTTCTCGTGCCCGATTCATATCGCTGTGAACTCGCGCGCGCGGACGTGGACGAGGACAAGGACGCAGGCTCGGTCGGGCGGGTGGCAGGCCGTCGTCGTCACTGCTGTCGGGCGTCGGGACGCCGGAGTCCTGTCTTCACGGTGCGTTGACGGATGAGCCAACGTTTTGGCGCGCTGGTAATGCATCTTCGTCATCGTCATCGTCATTGTCTAGACCACCGACGCCGACGTCGACGCCGCTTCGCGCCTCGCCACAGAGGCTTTCGCGAAATAGCAGCTGTGCCAGTGCCACCCGAGGGAACCGGCGCGTCCGCGCGCGTGGTCGCGCTTGTTAAGGTTGGTTTGTGGGCGCATCGCGTGGTGCACGGCCCGTTCGAGCCCAGAGTCTAGAGGATGCTAGCAGTCGTGCACGCGACGCCGACGCTCCGATACCCAGTTACCCAATCATCACCGACACTACCTGATATTTGCAGCTTGGTAGGCTCGTCAGCGGCATGAAACTCCCATCCGATTCGGTCTCGGAGTCTCCGCCTGTGAACTGGCCCGATGCGCTTGGCAGCCCAGAACTCAGAGCCTACGTTGGACCCGCATCTCATCGGTGCGTGGCACACACGGATGAGTCGGACTGTAGTAGCGCCTGTCGTCGTTGCTGCGGCCCCCTCGACTTCGACGACGGTGTTGGGTGCGCTTCGAACGCCCACCGGCATCTGTGTCTTCTCCCGGGTGGGTCTGCAGCTTGTGAGGTGGTGGAATGTGATATGGCATGGTTATGATCCAGAGCCCATCTTCTCGAGCGAGACACCTCGATGGCGTGCAATCCGTCGTTCAGGGAGCAGCTTGCGATTCGATTCTGCCTCGGGCCACCACGCACGTATCGCATCCCGTTAGGCCACCAGAACCGTGACACGAGAACGCCTCGTGGCCTTGGTGTTGTGATTCACAACAGCACTGGGACTTCGGTTCGTCTTCTATTGTTATTGTCGGACGTATGCGTTGATGTCGAGAGACTTGTTAGAACCTGCCTTGACGTGACGCAGATACGGATGCGGACGCGTGATACGTGATATGCGAACTTGTCGATGCGCCGCAGCCGTCCTCGAGGGACGAACTCGGGGAACACGATCTCAGATGGGTCGGATGACCCCCTCGCCTGGAAACACATGGTTTCTCGACGGGATGGTCAGTTGGATATGATGCAGTACCGTGGCACATACGCGACGGCTTCGGGCTCCGCAGGGCGATGGGCATCGTATGCTGAGGCATTTTAGCTCATACGCGATGAATTGCAGGACCCTACCGTGACACTGGCCCTTGGGGTACTACGCAATCACTGGCGACCCACCTTCGCATGTCCCGTGTACGGCATACCTGCTATGCCACATCACCACGCGACACGGTCGACGTAGAGGTCTGACGCAAACAACGTTTCTTGGGGGCACGCACCCGAGTCTTCGACGTTCGGCGTCATCTGTTCCCCAAGTCCAAGTTTTTCCGATTCGAACTGTCAGGATGTCGACATCATCCTGTCAACATCAGCTATCGATATCTGCGTCGTCGAGGTCCGCCCGCTCGGCTGCTCCAAGTCGACACGATCACACACCACACCTTCGAATCCAATCTACCGGCACTGTGGCCGCGCAGCACTCAGGCTGGCACGCTTCCAGCGACTCGGAGCCCGACGTGAGTACCAAAATGCAACGATGCTCATTGTCAATTGATCGTTGGCCATCGATCGATCCATGATGCCAGTGGCACGTCCTGTCAATGGTGCAGAGGTTGAAAAGGCTATTCCAGGACGCCCGTTCAACCGCCGCACCCATGACTCCTCTAAGAGACGTCGGCAGCACAACAATGCTGAGCGCAAGTGANGGGATCCGGCCTAAGAGCGGCCGCGTGCCCGGCGCGTTGGCTCGCTTCCGCAGCCGCCCGCCTGCTGCCTCCGCCTTCTATCCTTCTCAGTTTTCAGTTATCAGCTCCCGGACCCCAGCGCTGAGCTTCGACTTTGTCACCTCGAGCGCCCCGGGCACATCTGGGTTCTCCATGTCCTTCTACTAGTACTAGCGCCAGCCACTCATCACTGCACTGGCCGGCCACTCGCCCCGCAGGCGCGTAGTACTCAGTAGCGCCGTGGTGATACACAGAGTACCTAGCAAGGACAGGGTCAGGGTCCGAAGACGACATCCGCTTCCCGGGAGCTCCGTCGCCTGTTATGGCTCCTGGGCTGCTTGCCGCCGCTGCATGGCTCTACTGTATGGCAGGCACTGCGCAGTGTACACGGGTGACGGGAGGCTCCCGGGGTGCTGCGGCGCTGTGGCTTAATGCCGGCCGGCCGGGGAA